>SNQJ01S0086650.1:0-17676 GCA_010110895.2 Picea sitchensis
GATCCTCCATCACCTTTTCTGCATTCTTCATCCACCTCTGCGCCACTCATTCCCTTGTCTTTTCTTCCCTGAGCCACATCTCGCCCATCACCCATCCACGAATAAACCCACTTAGGATAATAAACAAATGATTATATTAATTAATAATGTTAGTAATAAGTTTAGTATAGTTAGTTTTATGTTAAACTAATTAATAATTAATTAATTAATTAATTAATGATTAATAATATAGTTAGGTTAGTTTTTTAGATTAAATAAAACATATAAAAAAAAGTAATAAAACAAATTAAAACAAAATACAAATCAAATATAATAAAAAATATAAACAAAACATAATAAAATACAAAACAAAACTTAAACAAACATATAAATAAAATATATTAAAACAAATTAAAAAAACAAACAAAAAATATATAAAAAATGAAAACAATATTAAAAACAAAAACTAAAAAAATTAAAAACTAAACTATCCTAAGTCTACCCCCCCGTACACTCTCATACATCAAACAAATAAATCCACGATCATAAAACTTTTCGGACCCCCCCTCACCATTCAGAGTTTAACGGGGGGGGGTCCGGAATGATGGTTTTCCATTACCACCCCCCGGACAGGTGTCGCCCTCACATGCCAGCGGACCCCCTCACACCTCCCAAAAACCGCTTACCACCTCAGGGGGGGTCCAAAATACCATCCATCCCGAAAAAAACCGTTTTTCTCATTTTTTCACCTATTTTCGCCTGTTCAGAATGTCTTTGTTTGAGGCCATTTGTGGGCAAATGAAAACGAATTTTAAGAAAAAGAGAGAGGTTTTTCTCCGTAACGGGATGGATAACAAAAACCTCTCTCAAGTTTTTCACAAGTTCCATGAGAAGGGAGAATCAAAGCTGTCTTTCAGTTTTTTTTTTTTTTTTTCGGATTTTCGGTTTTTCTGCTATAGTCCCAATCTTACAGACGCTGTTACGACCAGCTGGAGGAGAATTTGGAGAAAAAAAAAGACATTTTTGTCCAAAACATAACCATATACAATAACCTCCTTCATTTTTTTCCCAGGTGTCAGCGTTGAAGAGAAACAAATGTCTGTTCGGACCCCTTTTTTGCATAAATTAGGCCTGTTTTTCATGGCGAATAGTTCCAGATTTTGGGGGATTCGTGACTATTTTTGGCTGAGGCGGTTGAACCTGAATTCCGAAACTTATGGGGATACCTCTCCTATTTATAGATATTATTTTTAATGTAAAAGGGTTGATCAGTCGAGGACCATGATTTAAAATTTTGTAAAACAACTCGCTAAGTTTTCTGTGTTTTTTCATCAATTCAATGAGACAGTGCTATGCTGTAGGATTCTTGTGACTATTTCAACTGGTGATGTGCATCCCTATGTTTTAATTTGTTTCTCTGTTATCATAATTAGTGTCTTCCTCTGAATTATTCCAAGAATATTAAGAACATAATTGGTTTTAATGCACCCTTTGTCTCTGGCTTGGTATAGTTTTTTATGTTTTCCATTGAAGATTAAAATTAGAATTCTTAGTTGCTCTGTGTTTAATTGGATTTCTTGACCTGTTTCGTCTCACCCATTTCATTTAAATTAAAGGATCCAGTGATTTGTCTACCTTTCCCTGCAAATATTAGCCTATTGACATGGATTTTTGATCATTCGTTGCAGTGACTCCATAGCCCATGGTTTCTTTTCTTTGCCCATACCCAATTCCTAAAAGCAAATCCTATGTTCTGTGTAGCTAGCCTAATATTCTCTTCAATAAAAGTTATATCAGACAAAGAGATCCCTCTCTGAGTCTTGGAGGGCTAGATCCAAGACTCAAATTGGTTTTGATGTTGCCTCTGTGAGTGCCATCACAGCCTTGGGCAAATTACAGAGTGCAAACAGATGGCGACTCCACTGGGGAACCTCTCCCCAGTAGTACACTTCAAATATCTAGATCTGATCACTGATGGTGGACAGTGACCAAACATAAGAAGGTCGAGATCATTCACCTGGATACTCCAAATCATCTCCAGACAATGCCAACTCAAAAACTCCACTGGAGGAAGAACCTAAAGCATGGCCAAGCAGCCTAGAAAGACCAGATACTCAAGCTCAAATTGTATTCAAGACATCTTTGGTTTTATCTGCAATTATGTTTTGTCTTATTCTAAGCCTAATCAAAAGTATATTACTGAAGATTACATTGACCACCTATTGATTGATGAGCCCCAAGAGATCATATCCCCAATTGTAGATTATGTACATACTCATATGCCTGTGCACATCCCAGATGCACCTGTAGAAACCCTAGTGAGACATAATCCTCCTTCTTTATCTCCTACTCTTGCTAAACCTCTGGATGGTTGTGAACCTCTTGCTTCATCTCATGTGCTTGCAAAATTCCTAGACTGATACCAGCTTCTAGATTTGCCTCATATTCTCCATGACCTCCTTGACAATTACATCAATAATCTGCCTAGGTTTGATGGAGAAAATGGGAAGATCACTGCTGAAAAGCATATTCAAAACCTTGAGGATTTCCTTGACCTTTATGAGATTTAAGATGATGATGTCTGTATCAGGATGTTTTCCCTATATTTGCAAGGTAAAGTTAAAAATTGGTTTAGAAATCTACCGGTTGCAAGCATTAGAATTTTTCATCAGTTCATGCAAGTTTTTCTTAGATAGGTGGGTGATAATGGGAAATATTTTCTTCATCCTAGAAAAATATGACCACTTGAAAGAAATCCATAAATAAGATATAATGGTTCTCAACTTCTGGGTTCAATGAGGTGTATCATTCAATTCCTGTTGATCTTAAGACACTCGGTTTAGCATTTTGTTTCCCGAAGCCTTTTGATCGAAATGACATTCCGATTAAGAGAAGAACCGCAACCCTATAGAAGAAATGCAAGTGTCGATATGAGCTTCTTGTTGAGCGAGGAAGGAAAAGCTGACGATGAAAGTGAAGAACAAAAGAAAGGAAGCGGTGAAATCTTGAGAAGCTAAAGCTAGACCGGTTGGCGATTACCATGAAAAGAAGATAATCTGTAGAGGATCAATAGCAAAGATGAGCTTGTTGTCCAAAGACATCATGTTCCGTTGGTTTCAGAGAAAGAAAGTGTCATTGTTCCCAAACATTTTGATGTTCATCCTTGGTACCATGGTTTGTATAATGTTTCTTTCATGTATTCCAATTCACGGCCAGCGATCGAAGATGAGAAGTTCTAAATCAGAGAGTGGTGGAAGATTCTCTTGACATGATATGCATGTTCAACGGCATTTCATCCATGGATGATTTACCAAATTGAGCCAGTATGATGATGATCATGAGGGGCTGCAGTAGGGTTATTTGTTCAAAGAAACCATCAGCGTGTTGTTGGCAAGAAGAAGATCAATTACAACTTAGATATGACAATCCAAATCTGGACATGGAAATTATGACAACAATGATGAAGTCAGAAAATATGAAGTACAAGGTGAAAACACTTTGCCCTTATGTTTCTCATCTTTTCAATTTATGAAAAGAAACTCACAAACCCGGTTGTGAATAGTGAAGACATAAATTTCTATGATCAATCAATTGAAGATTCCATTAAGGATATGGAAGTTTATCTAAACCCAGAATCGCATCCCTTGACCTACATTGAATTTCAAATTCCTAGCCAAGAATCTTAAAGCTTGAGACAAATTACGAGTTAATCCAAAATAAATCTATACCATTATGCTTTAATTCATTTCGGTGTTTGAAAAGAATCTTGAGTATATGCTAAAAAGGATAAATACACAAAAAAATCAAGAAGTTTCAGTGGAACCAATACAGCAGGCGGCAGTTCAATTTCTACATGATCCAATATAAGATGTGTTGGATGACTTGTGTTGTCAATGTCTTTTTCCATCATCCAGCTACGGTATAAAAAGTTGTTATGATAGGGGTATGATTAGACAGTCAGTTACATGGTTGTGTTCAGCAGAAGCATCAGTTCATAACTCATCAGGAAAGTTGCAGCAATGTCAGGAAAATCATAAGGATGAAAATAATGTAGATATAGTGCCAGAGCATGTCGTTTACTTGGCAGAATCCAAAAATATAGGAACATGTCATTTCTACCTTGATCCTACAACTACCTATATGGAGAATTTTTTTTCAGCATGGGGAGCCTGTCTATCTCTGGCGGTACTTTTGTTCTTCAAGATTGTCAAGGTCTCTATGGTAAATATCAATCAATTTTTCAGCAGTGGCCTTTTCAATTTGCAGTTTTGAGTCAATGGGAAAAAGGTCAAGCTACGCTTTTTCAACGTACTAAGGAGGCGATCCGAACAATCATTTGGTCTCAACAACTACTTGATTGTTTGCATTGGCATTATTGTATCATTTAGAGCGATGAAATCGTCAGTAGTGTAGGGTAGGTAGCGATTTTGAATAAGCTCAGGATTCTGAGCATCTCTTTTTCGGCAATGTTTATTTTAATTTGGTTTCAATTGCAAGATCAAAACAAGTATATGCGGAGTTAGAGAATAAGATTTTGGGATTAGCCCAAAGAATAAAGCACCGATGCATGTTTAGAGGTCCGTGGTTCTTGACACCTCCCAAAAAATTTGCCATCCCGAGGTGGAGCCTTTGTTATAACCCTATAATTCATAGTATCATCACGGTGGTGGAAATTTTTTCACTCTGGGTGTATATGTTTGAAAATAATATTTCATCTTTGCAAAATTATTTTCAAAAGGAAAAGAAAAGAAAATTCATGGTTGTTGGCGTTGAGTGGTTTTTCCTAACCACATGGAGACAAAAGAAAGGGAAACAATGCACAAAAATCCGCATAATACACTTATCCTAAGTTTTGGAGCAAAATACAACTGCCTCTGAGTAAAGACAACATAAATGAAGCGGTTGAGAAGGCGGCGAGATCTATAGTTTGCCACAGAGATTTCAAACCATTGACCGTTCTACCTTTAATGGCGGTGAATCGAGGAATAACGAAGACACACATCACGAGCGGTGAAGCACCAACACTTTCATCAATGGTTAAGATTGAATTACGGACCCACGACCCGTTACGCCTTTAGCAGGTGGGGAGTCCGGAATAAGGCAACCCTTTGGCGGAGCCCTGTCCCAATGTGTAATCATCCATCCATTGCGCGGTCCTCCATCGCCTTTTAGCATTCTTCATCCACCTCATCACTCATTCCCTTGTCTTTTTAGGTCCTTGAGAGCCACATCTAGCCCATCACCCGTCCACGAATAAACCACTTAGGATAATAAACAAATGATTATATTAATTAATAATGTTAGTAATAAGTTTAATATAGTTAGTTTTATGTTAGACTAATTAATAAATAAATTAATTAATGATTAATAATATGATTAGGTTAGTAACTAGTTTAGTTTTTAGATTAAATAAACATATAAAAAAGTAATAAAACAAATTAAAATGAAATACAAATAAAATGTAATAAAATGTAAAACAAAACATAATAAAATACAAAAACAAAGCCAAACAAACATATAAATAAAATATATTAAAAACAAATTTGAAACAAACAAAATATATAACAAAGAAAACTTATGAAAAAAATATTAAAACAAGAAACTAAAAATTAAAAACTAAACTATCCTAAGTCCTACCCCGTACACTCTCATACATCAAACAAATAAATCCACGGTCATAAAACTTCGGACCCCCCCTCACCATCGAGTTTAGCAGGGGAATGAGGTCTGAATGATGGTTTCATTACCACCCAGAGCCCGGTGTCTCCCTCACACTTACAAAAAAAACTGCTTACACCACCTCAGGGGGGGGTCTCGAATACCACCCATCCCAAAAACCCGCTTTTCTCTTTTTCACCTATTTTAGCATGTTCAACATGTGTCTTAGATGCGAGGCCGTTTGGGCGACCCAAATGAGAATTTTTAAGAAACGAGGTTTTCTCCATAGCGAGGATGAAGAAAAATCTCTCGGTTTTTTCTAAAATTTACCATGAGAAAGGAGAATTGAAGCTATCTTTCGACCTTTTTTTTTTGTTGATTTTGGTTTTTATTCTGATCACGATCTTGTAGGAGCTTTAGGACCAAGCGGAGGCAGAATTTGGTGAAACGGGGAGGTTTGTTTAGAACATACCCATATACAATAATATGCTTCATTTTTTTCCCAGGTGTTGAAGATAAACAAGTAATAAATTTAGGACCCCTTTTGTAGAAGTGAAGCCCGTTTTTTCATCTTCCGGGCGGTTCAATTTTGGGGAGTCATTGAAATTTATTTTTGGCCGAGGCGGTTTAACGGACTTCTGAAACTTATGGGGAGACCTCTCCTATTTACAGAATGATTTTAATGTAAAAGGGTTGATCGGTCGAGGACCATGATTTAAATTTTTTGTAAAACAACTTCGGCCCGAGTTTTCTGTGTTTTCATCAATTCAATGAGACAATGCTATACTTCTTGAGTTATTATTGACTATTTATACTGGTGATGTGCATCCCTCTGCGTTAATTTGTTTCTCTGTTATCATAATTAATGTCTTCCTATGAATTATTCCAATAATATTAAGAACAAAATTGGTTTTAATGCACCCTCACGTCTACGGCTTGGTATGGATTTTTTATGTTTTCCAGCGAAGATTAAACCCATAATTCTTAGTTTCTCTTTGTTTAATTGGATTTCTTGACCTGTTTAGTCTCACCCATTTCATTTAAATTAAAGGATCCAATGAGTTGTCTACCTTTCCACGCAAATATTAGCCTATTGACATGGGTTTTGATCATTTGTTGCAGTGACTCCATAACCCATGGTTTCTTTTCTCTGCACATACCCAATTCCTAAAAGAAAATCCTATGTTATGTGTAGCTAGCCTAATATTCTCTTCAAGCAAAGTTATATTAGTGAGAGATTCCTCTCTAAGTCTTGGAGGGCTATATCAAGACTAGAAGTGGGCCTGATGTTGCCTCTACGACTTTCATCACAACCTTGGGCAAATTACGAGTGCAAGAGGTGGGAAAAAAGTAAAGCAGGTGAAAGGGGTGATGGTAGATGTTATTTCCCTTATGAAAAAATGTTTGGCACCTCAGGCGTCCTAGCCAAGAATTTTAATAACAACTACAAAACATTGTAGGAAATATGGTCACATTGATGGCATATCGAGATAAATATTGTCCTATGGTAATTAGCTATATATTCATATTTTTTATTTTGTCAAATTTTATATAAAATTATATATATATGTATATATATTGTTTGAATTTTGTTATAGTATACATTAATTTTTCATGATTGTTTGCAATTATAAAGTTAGAGTTTCCCTCTAACTTTCCTTAGAATATTGCACCAAGTATTAGTAGAAATGATGTTGTACAAGATGAGGAACATCATGACCAAGCAAAGGAGGATCTTATGGAAGAAGATGATGGAAAAATCAAGTTAATGATCCCATGGAAGAAGATGATGGGACAAATCAAATGATCCAAGATTTGTTTTCACAGTCGAATGAGGATGGGTAAAATGTTGGTATTTATGATGACCTCTATTAGAAAAGGAAAAGAAATGACTTTATGAGGGATCAAGAGCAAATCTTCTCGCCGCTACATTGTTGCTAGTGAACTTAAAGGTTATGAATAATTTGTTGAATACTTGTATGACACAAATACTAAGTTATGTAATATGTTTCATCTGATACTGTACATAAATGTTTATTTTTATATTTGTTTTAGTGTTAATTAATGTGTAAAATAAAGGAATGCAATTTTTATGAATTAATATTCTTACATTAACTAGTTGTTTTATGTTTTAGATTAGTTGAATTTTTGTTACCATTGTCAAATATTTTATCTCACACATATTGAGGTTTGCATGCCATTATGAAAGACATTGGAATGGATTATCAAATATAGATGCATTTCTAATGACCATATTATATATTATGGACAACGTACTTCGAAAATCGAGATATGCGCAATGTCTTATTAGTATATGTCGAACCAATCAAGTAACAAAAGGGTGTCTCGAAGGTTCTTAAGTCATATTCATATAATTTCACATTTGCAGGGATTGGTTAGGTGTGAAAGAATAGCACAATTTATGGATTACCATGCAACATTAAAATAAGTGGATATGGTGTTCTTCAAATGTCTACAGATGGTTATGCATTTAAAATTGAGGAAAAATGGAAATGATTTCAAAGATGAACTCGTAATGTTAGGCTTTCATTGGCGGCTAATGGTGTAAATCCATTCAAAGAGCTTAGGTCTATTTAATCAGTATGGCCTATTTTGTTATCAGCAATAACATGCCTCCTTGGATGTCAATAAAGGAGCACATAATGTTGAAATGATTGTTTCGGTATTTGTTTACATTAATTTTTTAGAACGTAACATTTTCATTTTTTTCAATTTTTCGCGTAATATCTTTTCTTTATTTGGTATATATATTACATGATATCATTCCTTTAGTGATTATGTGTATTTCAAACAACTAGGTAAGTACGAGGTTAAAGATATGAATGTATATATCAGACCTCTTGTCGACGAGCTACTAAAGTTATGGTATGACATCACTATGTACACCATATATGTAAATGTCGGGGAGAAATTTAAATTCCATGGAATACCCTTATGGAAAATTCATGATGCCCTGGACTAACACAATTTTATTGGTATGTAGCATTCTAATATTTCTCTTTAATGCTATATAATATTTTTTATGTTATTATGCTGCATGTTTAATTTTCAAATAATCTCATGGTATAATTGACATTAATCCATTTGTTCGCGAGGTCTTTAAACAAAGGGTAAAATTTTCATTTTCGATTTATTGGCCCTAAGATGAAGTATCGTCATTCAAAGTTTAGGAAAGATGGTGTTTGATGAGTATGACACCTTCTTCTAAGAACCATAGGTATCATACTACAAAAACATCTTTAGGTGGGAAAGAAGAACTAGTTTAAAACCACGAAGAATAGCTGACTCACACCTATGGAGGTTGGAATATAATAGAAATTACCAAGGTACTCAATTTCATAATGTATAATAGATCATGTAATGGTTTGAATATTTATTTTAATCATTGAATTTATTTTACCATATTTGATCATTATTTTTGTGATTTCTTTTATATGAAGGCCACAATCATCATGAAGGTATTAATAATGGAGCTTCCATGAGGAATGAAAATCCTATCGGTCAATTCATGAGGTTTCCCTACTACGAGGAGTTAAAAATAACTCATTTGAACATTACAATGCATATCGGAAGAATGTGGTGAAACATTATGGCGAATCATAGATGGTAGGAGGGACAAAGAAAAATTGTCAAAAATTGTCGCGACATTAGGAAGCCAATCATGCAATGCAAAGTGTGATCGGTATTCAAAATGATCATATGGAGTACTAGTCTGAAATAACCTTCCATAGTTATTAAAATAGAAACAAAGAAATGATGTAAAGAGGTCATTCAAAGGAATTAAATTTCCCACGGGTTTTTGCTACAAACATAAAAATATCTTAACGAAGAAGGTGAATTTGGTGGGGTAAAAACACATGATTAACATACCTTAATTAAGGTAATAATTTTTGGTATACATATTTATATATATCAGCCTTATAGATCTTTTATTTTTTTATTTGTGCTTGTTTACTTTAGTCGAAACAAATGCTTGATTCATTTTGTTGTTACATTATGTTCTATCAGCTATCTCTCCCAAGCGACTTTGACAACAACGTCAAACAAGTTATATATGATCTTGGAAAATACATGAGGTAAGGCAGTAGTTGTGATTTATATGAAAAATGTTCTTTCAACTTATTGTTGTACTTAATGGCACATGTTTTACTTTTAATGTAATGTAATATACTATATTATGTTATGTTGAAACATTTTATTTTTCTTGTGTCATGATCTCCGTGTAGATGGTTGTCATTGAAAGAAATCATGAAGATGATATAGTATTATGGAAGAGAGAAATTCCTGCGTCTAATGTGTGAAATGCAAAAGTATATATACCTCCTACATTTTCAATGCACAAGAACACTACCTCATACACACCAAGTTGAGGGAGATTGAAATTTGGACTTGTTCACACAAGGTCAATGTCGATGGTGGAGAGACACCTTCAATGATTTCAAGTGCTGGTTAGATTGTTCACACAAGGTCAATGTCGATGGTGGAGAGGCACTTGAAATCATTGAAGGTGTTGGTTAGACAAAGAGCACGTCCTGAGGGTTCTATGGTGGAGGGTGTTATAACCTTAATTTGCACCATACATGCTTACCTGGCATCAGACCATCTCAGATCCCTTCTTTGCCAAAGCACTGTTGAACAACTCTTTAAAAAACCTCTTTTATAAGGGATCATGCACCCTACTCCATTACTGCACGCGTGTACATGCTAGCTGACCTAAAAGAACCCGCGTGTACCTACAAAAGCACGAAAAAAAGGAAAGTTGCCGATGAAACACACAACTTTGGGTGAGTTAAATGAATCTTCCGGCCATGCATGGCTGAGGGTTCGTCCAAATACCTAGCTTCTTCTAGCCTATAAAAGAAGGGTTAGGGGTCCTATTTGAGAGCAAGAGAATAAAAGTAAAGAAACTCTACCTAATTGCACATTACCATTGTCCCAACCCTTTAGCCATCCTTGTGCGAAGATAGATACAAAGCAAAGAAGTTGGAGGACATTTGAAGAAGAGCCCAGGATCAGGTTCGTGGAGAAGTGGCTGGTCTCGACATTGTAAGTTTATTCATTAAAGTTAATAATAAATAAATGCTTTTCCCATCCCACTATATGAGTTCTTCATAGTTTAGTGAATGTATGTTTGAATCTCTAACCCATTAATCTGTAGAACAAATGAATGTAGATTTTGTTGCTTTTTTTGTATGTAGTCCAGTCTTGGGAGGATAGCTGCTAGCAAGTAATCAAGCGTGAAGAAGGATTGACATCGAACATCGAGAACAAGGTATGTTCGTTTAACCATGTATTTGCTTAAAAGAAATGGGGATTAGGTCTGGGATGACGGTAGAAAGTAGGATTCTTTCGATCTTATCTGCATGCATAATATAACTCTAAATGCTAGTATATAGGGGGATTTCCCACCGAAACAGAGTTGGCGACCATATTGGGGAGGTCTCTAGGGTTCCTGGGAATATTTTTGGGTATTTTTAAAAGACTGGTTTTCTTTCCTGTTTTTTGAAGTTTCTGCAAAGTTTGAGCTAATAGAGATTCTGGTCTTCCATACCAGTCATCTATGTTCTTTGCCTGACTATATTTTTTTCGAGACCCACAGAGGCACACGTGGCCTGCATAAGGTCTGCACGCGTGTACCCGCACCCTACTTTCTTACAACCCATGTGTAAATGCTAGCTGAAGAAGTAACAATAGCGTGTATGATTCCATAATTTTTTTGAGGAATTCATCCTCTTCCCTGTCAGAATCAGTCATTCTCAGGGGTTTTCTGGAAATCTTTCTAGTCTTGGTTGTTTGCAGTCTATAACTCAGGGTTCATCTCAGATTGGTTTGTTTTACGAATTTTTTCCTTACATTGTTTTCTTTTTTCTGTTAAAGAAAGTGTCTAAGCTTTCAAGAGATCCTGGTTCTCAGTATCAGTGGTCTCTTCCTGGTTTAGATTGTTTGTTTTGATTTGTTTTAGAGTTTTAGAGATACACGCGGCCTGTATAAGGCCAACACGCGTGTACATGCCCTCTGGCTCTACACAACTCGCGTGCACAAGCTTGTTGTTGAATTGTCAGTAGTGTGCTTGTGAAGGATAGTTTTTGTTGAGGGTGAGGCAGTCATATTTTCCCTTGACAAGAGTTATACCTCTCAGTTTTTTGAATCTATATCCTAGCATTCAATAGCTTAGGTTTAATCTCAGCCATAGCTTTCTTTTTTCATTTAAAAGTTTTTTCATCAAAATTTTCTTTAGGGTTTTTAGACAAGTGTGAGAGTTATTTTTTAAGTTGCTAGTGTGTGATTTCTTGAAGTGATTCTTTGCGATCTGCAATTAGGCCAGAAGTTTTTCTTGGTTTGTGACTTGTAGATATTTTTCCTTTTTGCTTTGTGAGCATTCAAATAAAAAAAAAAATCTTTCATTTCTTTGTTTGGTTGAAAAGTGTTGTTTTGCATTAGTAACCAGGGAAAATTCTTTGCTTTATTAAGTTCTTGATAGTTTACTTAGATCATAAGTAGCTCGTAGTTGAGTGAAACCCTGCTTTAAGTTTGTTGTTCAAAAGATCTTAGAAAATTCTTTAAAAAAAAATAAATTGAAAATTTGTTGAAAATTTGTGTTAAGTGAAGGTTTTTGTTTCCAGCTTTCTGTTCATTTTTACTTTCTTCTTTCAAACATCATTAGTTTCAATTTCATACCCTTTGACATAAGACAAGCCATAAAATTAATGCTAAATCTAAAATTCGTTGGACTTTTAAGTTTGTAGGTTAACCAACTAGTTCAGGATTAGGGCCTTGGATTAGGTTGGAGAGGAAACTCTTTAAGGCCATTAAAATCAAACATTGGAGTCTGAGTTAGGGAGTGTCCAAGTCCAGTATCATGAAAGTTATTCGGGCCCCCCCTCTAACATAGGTGATAAACATGAGGTCGTGTGTGGAAAGGTAGCGTAGATAACCCCTCCAAAGCTGGACCAATCGTAGTGGAGAACACATATAGAGGGCTTGTTTTGGGATTCCGTCGATTGCATTTGCCACAGGGCTTTGTGGGTCTAAAATCCGTTCGAGTTCCTCAGTTGTATTCCAAAACACTTGTTCTCGATACCCTTGACAATTTTCGAGCTCGATACCCTGCTCATTGTGGTCTACCCGACTTTCGACTGTATCCGCCTGGTGACTGTTCGCGTGCTGGCAACCTAGTTGCCTATCTTTTTTAAGGACATACACAGGTGATTGCGGGGGTATACCATGGTACCTAGGACAGACATCAGGATATGCTTTGCAGATTATACCTGGAAGGTACTTCTGTGTTCGAGTTTCACTTGCACCAGTAAGTTGCTCTAGTGTTGGTTGTTGTAACTGTTCTTCCAGATAGTTTAGTGTTTGCTTGTCTTATCTTGTAGAGACTTTTTAGTGTGTGTTTTTTTCAAACGGTTAGACTACCCTAGAGTGTCTTTGATCTTCTCACACAGTGGAGGATCACGAGCTCCGCCGGTCACGAAGGCTTCTTGGCCTGTCGTTGGTTACACTGGAGCCACCCTTGCCACCACTAAGGCGAAAACTAGACTAACAAGGGTCTTTCGAAGCAATCGGGTCACAAGAAATTGTGCCTGACCAACATCCAGAGGAATCGACTATTTTAGACCTTGGATCGAAAGATTTTGGTCTGATTTAAACCTCCACCACTAATCTTTCAGCACCCACCATCATACTGATTTATCCTTACGAGTGCCAGACAATGTCGCATGTAGCAATAGAAACAAATGTTGTTACTCCTTTTGGGAATTCTTCAATTCCCACTACGGTTGTCACCACAGGAGAGTTTCTACCTCTTAACCCACTGTCACCGATCCGAGCCACCATGGTCTCGATCGCCTCTACATCGCATAGTGGTTTGATCCCGTCTCTGGTGGTGGCCACAACCCCTTTCACACCAAGTGCGACAGGCCCTTAGTTCTCATACGGGATGCCTAGTTCAGGTACAAGTTCTGTACTTTCCTACTCCACTTCACAGACTTCAGGTCTGGGGGAAGGGAGCTCTAATGCTCCTCTGCAAGGAAACATGGGGGGCACTCCTTCTCCTTTTAACTCTTTCCCTTACGGGGGAGGTCATATACCTCCTTCATCCCCTTCACTCGGTGGCACGCATCAGCAATCTGCCGGGCCACCTGCACACCATAGTTTATTTGGAGCGGGGAGTTAAGGAGCACCTTTGCATAATATGCCGATAGGTTCGACACCATTTTCTTTGTTCGGTGCATTTGGTAACAACGCCTTCTCATCAGCTACTTTTCCAACTAGGGGGAACCCCGGTTTTAGACAACCTATTCCTATGCAGGGTACTATGGGCAAACCTAGGAACTTCTTCCGTGTCAGGGCCTTGGAATTCTTGGTAGGGATCAGTTCCCTCGTTAGGAATGTCAATCTGGGGTAATTCTTTTCACAATCAATGGAACCCTAGACAAAGAACTATGCCTATCCCCATGGGACCGACATGGGGCAATCCTTCCCAAAGTCCTTCGAATGTAATGCATGCCCAACCATCTATGTCCTATTTTGGAAATCAGTCGATGATGTCTCCTCACACGCAAAATCCATATGCTGGCCATGGCCATGGTTTTTACCAGAACCTAGACTAGCAGCCAAACTTTTCCTGGCAACCTGGTGCCAGCTAAACTCTAGGCCACTTTTTCCCAGGTTAACTCCAACAACCCAAACTACCCTTCCTGACAACCTTGCATTTGCCAGACTTGACAAGGTTGTTGAATGACCCTATCTGTCACGATCCACGTTGGCCTCTTATGCCAACGAAGTTGCCTTCGGACATCCCAAAGTTCGAAGCCAAGCCTAACGAAGATCCAGGAGATCATGTGACTACCTTCCATCTTTGGTGCTCATCTAACTCATTGAAAGAAGACTCTGTACAGTTGCAATTGTTTCAACGTACTCTCATTGGGAGTGCTGCTAAATGGTACATTGAGCTCGATCGCTCAAGATACTCTTCCTTCGGTGAATTGGCGATGGCTTTCCTATACCATTTCTAGTTACTTGTGAGATATGACGCTGGCACCGAATTGCTGGTCAATTTCTCACAAACAAAAGCGGACCATATCTCTGATCACATTCGAGAATGGAGACACGAAAGGAGTTTAATTAAAGTACCAGTCCCACCAAAATTCCTGCTCGAGTGGTTCTTTAAGTCTTTGGTCCCACAATTGTCCAAAGATGTCACGACGTCAAGAGTATTTTCTGAAGAAGACGCCATCATGAGAGATCAACAACTTGAGCTAATCTATTCTCAGTCTGGTTTATTATACGATATCTTGCCAAATGCGCCACGCTAAATACTTGATAACACCAGATAGAGAGCTGGGCCACATGCCGATGGTATTGTTGGTTCAGCACAAACAAATCCCACTGAGCAATTGATGAAGCAGTTGCAATAGTTGTCTATACAACACACAACAACTAGCCAAAGTAATGCTTTGGCTGCTCCCCCTACCAAAATGTCAGATGTACACACAGTGCAATTGACTAATCCAAAGGCTACCCAACAGCTTGAAGGAAAGAAAAAACCCCGAAATAAGGGTAAGGGGGATAAAAAACCTACCGATAATGCTGGCGGGGACAACAAGGAGAAACGAAAGGCGAGGTATCCATGCAACTTATGCGTAGAAGACCACTCGACCCATCTATGTCCTCGGCTTGCAGAAGCCCAAAAGTTTGTGACGTAGCAACAACTTGATGTGTTAACCAATCCATTTCAACATGGGAAAAATCTAACCCAAGCCTCTGTAAGCACGGAAGGGGGCAACCAAGGACCCTCTCCATCTTCGAACAACCCCAAATCCGTGAATGTATATATGGTGAAGGGTGATGCTTTTATATCGACTAGAGAACATGAATATAGTAAACCAAGCACTTCTGAGAAGGGAAAAGAAGCCGAACTCCCATCTCTTCTTCTACATATTGAGAAGACATTGGGTGAAACAATGACATGCATCCCCAAAGGTGCATTCAAAAAAGATTCTCACAACCCAAACACAAGGGCCGCCCATAACTATTCTGTGGTGGAAGATTTATCACAAACCCCTTGTGTGATGTCTGCTTTGGAGGTCCTCCAAAGTTTCCCTTCCCAGAGGAAAGCCTTGTTAACCACTTTAGGATCTACCAAGACTTGTAATCCAGGTACAATCATGCTGGATACAACTGACCTAAAACCTCGTCTACCTTACCATGTAGCATTTTAGATAGTAGTGGCTTATCCCATGAACACGTTTACTCGGAATATCTTCCACACGGTGGTTGATGAGGGAGCCTCAACATGTGTTATGTCATTGGCATGTTGGAAGGTCGTTGGACAACCTGTTTTTCTCCATCACCTACTCTCCTCACTGCTTTCGACGGTCGTTCATTCCGACCACATGGTATCATTCCCTCTTTCCCTGTGTAGTTAGGAGGGAAGATCGTGTGTGTCGCGGTATAGGTAGTCAATGCGCCCCTCGACTATAACCTCTTGTTAGGAAGCATTTGGCCTTATGCCATGCAAGTTGTGGTTGCTATGGTTTTTTGGGTCTTGTTGTTCCCACACGAGGGCCGGATAGTGACCATCAATCAATTGTATTTCTCCAGACCTGACCCTTCATTGGGGGCATCCACAGTCCCGATGATTGATAATCCTCAACCAGGTGTAGTCAATGTAGGGGTTGGTTTGTGCCCATATTTGATGGGTACCTTCGATTACCCTCCCCCTCAAGGCGATATCAAATTTATATCCAATCACCATAAGGTTGAGATTTTTCAAGTTTCGTCGTTTCGCATGACTTTCTTTGACGATCCGTGGATACTTCCTTCCCCATCAGTGACGATGGATGGGACAGGGTACCTGGGCATGTCCATGCCCTTGTTCATGGCTGAAGTAGCGTACTCTTTAGTCCAACAAACTTCAGCCCACTCTGATCCAACTCCTGCACAAGAGTTCGATCCACTTCTAGAGCCTATTTGGGCTTAAGATTCTCTCACTAACATTGATTCATTAGACTTTGTCTTGCCTTTTGATGAAGGTAGAATCGAAGCTAGAGAATTCACATTGAGTATGACGGGATATAGGTCTTGTCCTATTAATCCCTTAGCTACAAACGAGGTTTATGCTAAGGGTAATATGGCAACTATCGATGAAACCTTACCGATCAATATCTCCCGAAACCCTAGCATCATGGAGAATGTTTTCATCGGAGCTAACTACTCCCCTAGAGAGATTCAAATCTACATAGATATTTTTAAAGAATTTTGCGACGTTTTTTCCTGGTCTTACGAGGAAATGCCAGACATCGATCCAAAAATAGTTGAACATGAAATCACAACTTATCCAGATTCCAAGCCTGTCCGACAGAATCTTCATCCAGTTAACCCCAAGAAAGAAGAAGCCATTAAGGTTGAGGTTGAGAAACTGCTGAAAGATGGTTTTATCTATCCTATCCATTTGACCCAATGGGTGTCAAACCCCGTGCCGGTCAATAAAAAACAAGGCACAATTCGTGTATGTACATACTTCCGTGATTTGAACAAGGCCTGTCCCAAAGATAATTTTCCCACACCATTCATCGACCAGATAATTGATGAATGTGCGGGTTGTGAGGCCTTCTCTTTCATGAATGATTTTTCAGTATATAACCAAATACAAATTAAACCTGAAGACCAGCACAAAACAACATTCATTTGTCCATGGGGTACATTCGTGTATCGTAAAATGCCTTTTGGTCTAAAAAATGATGGAGCCACCTTTTAGCAGGCCATGTATTTTGCATTCCATGATCTCAAGCATATATTCGAGGCCTATTTAGATGATTTAGCATCTCGATCTTGCAAGAGAACGAATCATCCCACACACCTTCGACTTATCTTTGAGCATCGTTGCTTCTTCCGGATTCGCTTGAATCCAAAAAAGTGTAGCTTTTGCATAACATCAGGATGTTTGTTAGGTTTCATAGTGTCAACAACAGGGATCATGGTCGATCCTCTCAAGTTCGAGGCAATAATTTA
>SNQJ01S0086651.1:0-11030 GCA_010110895.2 Picea sitchensis
AAGAGTAGTATTCTGTCTTGTTTTGTTCTAGATCCAGGTGGATCTAGGGAGATTGGTCTATGTCCGCACTCACGAATTTATCCATTAACACTTCTAGACCATAGACTAACCGAAATTGTGTAAACCTGGTAGCAGACTTAACGGACGTCCGATAAGCCCACAATGCTGAAAACAACATTGTGTTCCAACTCATTTTGTGAATCCCTATCATTCGTCGAAGCATGGTTATGAGAACTTTGTTAATTTCTTCGACTTGGCCGTTGGCTTGTGGGTAATAGGGTGTTGCGTTTTCATGGCGAAGACCCAACTTTTCTATGAGTTCAGACATCATGAAGTTTCTAAAGTGGCTACTGTGATCGGTGACAATATTCTGGGGAACACCAAAACGGGCTATGATGTGATTGAATATGAATAATGCTGCGGTCTTTCCGGTGTTGTTAAATGTCGACATCGCCTCAGTCCATTTTATAAAATAGTCTACGGCTACAATAATGTATCCATGCCCCCCGACCGAGTGAGGGTGACATGTCATGAAATCGATACCCCATTTTTCAAATGGACTGACGGAGACCAGAGGGTGAAGATGAGTGGGATGTGATCATATTTTATGGTTGTAGGTCTGACAAGTGTGGCATTTTTGGATGACAATTATACAATCATTAAATAAAGAGGGCCAAAAATACCCAGCTCACAAGATATTCTGGGCAGTAGCATACCCAGACATATAACCACCATAGGTTTCAGAATGGTAGTCATTTAGGTCTTTCTTGGCTTCATCAAATGTGAGGCAACGTCAAAACAATAAGTCAATCCCACGATGATAGAGAGTATCGCCGAGGATAATATACTGACTAGCTTGGTAGTGTATTCGATGACGATTAATACTAGACAAATTGGGATGGAAAGTATGGGTTTGGAGATATATGATGATATCTCCATATCAAAGATCATCGAAACTAATCAGGAAAAGGGATTCATCAGGTAATGAATCGGCTGCTACCTTTTCCATCTCAGAGTAGGGAAAGTCGCATCTCAACTCGACAAACACTAAGGATTTCTTGGACTTAGCACATTCGAATTCCAAGTCAAACTCCTGGAGTATCAAAATCCATTTGGAGTATCTTCCCCCTAGCAGTTGACAGGTGAGGATGTGATGCATAGGGTTGCAGTTAGAATTTACCGTAGTCTTGTGAGAGAGGATATAGTGCTAGAAACGTTGAACTACTTGGACGGTTTCCAAGGCCAGTTTTTCGACATGTAAATACTTGGTTTTGGTAGGTGTTAGGATTCGAATCAAGTAATAGATAACATGTTCTTCATAAGAATCATCCTCCTGGACAGGAACCATAGTGATGGTGTAATCCGAGGCTGTGAGGCAGAGGAAATAATTGCGACTGTAATCAGGGGGGAAGAGAAGTGGAGCACGTGTCAGGGATAGTTTTAGAGATTCGAAAGCTTTGTTTTCTATGGTATCCCATACGAACTAGGACCCATTTTTGAGTAGTCACGTAAATCCAAGGGTTATCTCGGAATAGTTTGGGATGAAACAACGAAGAAAAATTTCTTTCCTTTGCAAACTTTGTAACTGGAGAAGTGAAGAAGGAGGAGGGAGATTGAGAATTGCCTCGACCTTCATAGGATCTACCCTGATCCCTTCATGTGAAACAATAAATCCTAGAAGTTGGTCGGACTCTACGCAGAAAATGCATTTGTGAGGATTCAAGCGTATATCGTAAAACCGACATCGGAGGAAAATGGCTGAGAGGTGTATTGGATAATCGACCCGGCGCATGGAATGAGCGGGTAAGTCATCAAGATATGGCTACACGATATGATTGATATCATGGAAGGCATAAGAGATAGCACAATGGAAATTTGCGCCAATGTTTTTTAGACCAAAAGGATGTTTTCGATAAGCAAAAGTACCCCAAGGAAAAATAAAAGCAATTTTGTGTTGGTCCTCGAGAACAATATTGACTTGATTATATCCAGAGAAACCATCCATTAGAGAGAAGATTTCACTTCCGGCGCAATCGTCGACAATCTGGTCAATGAAGGGGGTAGGAAAGTTGTCTTTAGGACATGCTTTGTTAATATCCCTATAATCAATGCACATGCGGATTGTGCCTTGTTTCTTGTCAATTGGGACAAGATTGGAGACCCAGTCAGTGAGAGCCACCGGGTAAATAAATTCGGCTTTGAGAAGTTTCTCGACTTCAAGCTTGATAGCAGTCACTTATGTAGGTGGACCAGAAGAAGGCATTGCCAGACGGGTTTAGCATCTGGGTAAGTCTTAATCTCATGTATCACAATGTCGGAGTCAATACCCAACATTTCTTCATAGCTCCAGGCGAAGACGTCAAAAAATTATTTGAAAAGTGACTTGTAGGTGATGATTTCATCAGGGGAACACAAAGCTCTGATATGCACATTTTCGACAATTCTAGGTTTTAAGGATATGTCAAGAGGAATGGTGGGTGACATATTGCTTAAGTTCCCTTCAGAAAACACATCATGTGTGGACTTAGGAACGGTGGAAATGATGAAAACGATTGACGGGGTCGAGATTCATTGGTAGCTCTCGATGGTGTGTTGTTCCATGAAGAGGATGGAACGGTGATGCCCATCGTCCCAAGGGGTGTCTTCCATGATAGACATAATCATTTTGTCTATGGGAAAAATGATGCGAAACAGACCTGGACATAAATCACCAAGAGAAGGGATATAAGGAGTTGTCGATTGAATGGCCTAATAGGCGGATTCGACTGGGATCAAAGGCATTTCATCGCCATAACGAAGATGATCGCCAGGGTCAGGTACCATCCATGGGTCGTGAGATGTAGGGGTTCCATGAATAGAGGTGGATATCATGTTAATCAAACCGATAGATGGATGTGGAACATCAGGTGGTGGGATGAGGAAGGTACCCATTAACGAGGTGTCTTTAAGAAGGCCCACACCGACGTTCTCATATCCAAGGGGGTTTTGGCAATGAACAGTACATTGCCAGTACGCACATCCGAGTTAAATAAGGCCAATTGGTTGATGGTAATTACCTTTCCTTGATGTGGGAAATGTACAACATGAAAAAGAGTCAACACAACTGTGCGCATGGAACCAATCTATCTACTGCCAAGTAGGAGATTGTAATCGAGAGGATAATCAAAGACTTCTACTTCGACTTGGACCGTCTTGCCTTCTAACATGACTGTCGGTGAAGGGAGGACATCGTAAGGCTTAAAACTGGAGCCATTAAAGGCTTTGAGTGTGTTATGGGATTCAGTCAAAGGGGGAGAGTCGATGGCTTTCCAACAGGTAATAGACATGACACATGTCAAGGCACCCTCGTCGATAACAGTTCTACACATGTTTTTTTCGGAGACAATAAATTGTATTTGGAATGCAAGTTGAGGGGGTAACCTTGCAATGTGATCTTCCAAGTCAAAAATTATTAAATTCATATTCGTAGGATCGATTCCACCGATAGCTTTCAACAATGCCTTTCGTTGTGTAGGATAACTTTGAAGGACTTTGAGGGATGACATCGCGGATGGTGCTTCGGCCAGATCTTCAACAATACTGTAGTTCTGGGCAGTATGGGCATGAGGATTGAAAGTCAATTTCTGAACGACGCCCTTTGGAGGAGGGAAAAGAACTGTGTCTAGGCTCGGTCATTCGGGATGAAGAGGACCATTGGTAGGTGGAGTCGTGGGAGATGGTTGGACCAATGAAGGAGGTATAGCATGATCCTTCTCTTTAGAGGAGGAATAATATTTGGATCGAGTGGTAAGTGTGATGTCATTTTTCTTTGAATCTTCTATACACATTAAGACATAGGATGTATTGGAGGGGGAGGATTGGTCATGAATGACCAATTGTGCCTGTTGTTGAGAAGGTAAAGGTTGTGAGAATATGGACGGAGTGGGTGGTTTCATGGTCCCTTGAAGAAACTTAGTAACCTCGGCTCGTCGTGGACAATCCTTAGTGTAGTGATCATCACCACAGATAAGACAAGGGTATCAGGGTTTGAGCTTATCCCTATCGTCAACAGGTGGTGTTTTGGTTCTCTCTACTTGCGAATTGTTTTTGTCCTCCTTATTCTTACCCTTTCCCTTTCTGGATTTGTTTTTATCGGTGGGTGTAGATTGAACAACATTTACCTCAGAAGTCTTGCTGGTGAGAGGGGTAGGAGACAAAGCATTTTGAACATTAGAATAAATGGGTTTTGGGTTGTTGCTAGAGGTTTGGGCGGAATGTGGTTGGGCATGGAAAGTGCCAATCACACCGTCAGCTGCATGAGAAGCAACAAGAGTAGTTGAAGTGGAAGAAGTAGAAGGACGAGGTGAATCAGGGACTAAGTCATAAAGAGTACCCGTTTGTGAGTAAACGAGGTCAAGTTATTGAGCATGACTAATGGCCTGTTCTTCTGTGACAAATTCACCCATGGTGATGTCATGAACAATGTCGTTCACGAATGATTTCGTGAACTACTCTGCCAACAACTGATTGGGAAGTTCGAGTTTGATGAGATGTCATCTTCGTCTCCATTCATGAATGTGATCGGAGATATGAGTGGCTTTGGTTTGTTTGAAAGAACTCAAAATCTCGGTCCCAGTTTCATAGAGGATTGGTAACTAGTAGTGGGTGAGGAAAGCCATAGAGAGGGTGTTGAAGTTGGCGAAGAAACCTTGTGGTAATTCTATATACCACTTCGCGACAAAACCCGTGAGAGTTCGTTGAAAAAGGCATAACAGAATAGAGTCATCCATCAAGGAGTTGGATGAGCACCAAAGGTGAAAAGTCATTACGTGATTGTTCGAGTCCTCTCCTTCTTTTCCATCGAATTTAGGGATGTCACATGGTAGTTTGGCCAGTATGGCAGGCCATTGGGGAGAGTGACGGATCAAATCATTTAAAATCCTCGACAAATATGGGAGGTCCAGGGTTGCTAAGAAAGGTAACTGTCTATTCACATGGGGGTACTGGTGACATTGGGGAGGGAGTCTCGTCGGCAAACCAGTGGGACCATAAGAAGTCTACATATAATGCGAGGATCCAGGAATATTCGATGGTTGTCATGGAGGCAAGTAACTCATGGGATTGTATCCTTGAACAGGGGTATGGGGTTGAGCATTCGAGCCCCAGATAGGATTGGATGTACCTATATATGGTTGACCTATGCTGGTTGGTATAACAGATGTAGCTTGAGGTTGTTTCCCCCCAGTCGATTGAGGATTATGTTGTATCAGATGGTTCCAATAATGGGCCAAGGATGGAGGTATGTTCTGTCCATAGGGTGGGGTCGGTGGGGGTGGTCCTCCAATCGGGGGTTGTGTTACAATTGGGATTTTCCCTGTAAGGGGGGTTGAGTTGGGCCTCCTTGGTGAAATTGTCCACCAACAGGAATCTGGTAATTTGGTGTGAATGGTAGAATGGTGCCACTAGGATCAACGTCGTCAATAGAGGATGGAAAAGGTCCTTTGAAAGGGGGTGGAGGAAGTGTCGGAATGAAACTAGGAGGAGAGTGCCTAGAAGAAATGGGACCACCAGGGGTTCCGTATGTGATTTTCATAGGAACGGGGATAGAGGAATTCAATGCATGGTATCCATGTGGAAGTGTCAGGGTGACTCTGGGCGAAAGAGGTGTGCCAATAGGGTCTTGGATAGTCATGGTAATCCAAATGTGAAGACTCGTAGTATCTGTGTAATGGACCATTTGTAAAGGGAGAGTCAAGATGTGGTTAGCTCGCAGAGCTTCTGTACCAGGAAAATAATAAGCAGTAGTAAAAGGTAATGCATATGGATCAGATGTTTCAGGTAGCGCAGGTGAGATAGTGATATCAACGTCTGCCAATTCCAATGCCAATTCTCTATTCGTTCGATTTCAATGATTGAGTGCCAATATTTTTGAAATAAAAAATTTGCTTTAAAAATAAAAATGTTTTTTAATTTTCAATAGAAACCACACAACAGTGGTGGAACTAAGAAAAAACAAACAACTAATGAAAAACAATATACAAAAAACCCAAACCAATCTTTCAATGAAGACAAAAATAACAAGCAGACAAGACTCGTCTTTTCAAATACATGAGAGTAACAATTTTCCAAGTAATGAGCAATTGAAAAAGACAATCAATCCCAACTTTTAAACCGATCACCAACTCCCAACCAAACACGCACTCGGATTACAGGACCAGAGATAATATCCTTGTTAAGAAAAGGTCAAGAGATAACAGTTGAGAAAAACGAACAAGAAGCACTTTCAATTTCCGAAGACTAATCATTCACAAAATACGAAGTCAAGAAATAATCAATCAGTGGCCCAATAAGTTCTCTTCAGACACACGTACAAGTCTGGGCATCTGAGCATACAAAAAACCTTAATCCAAAAATTTTGCAAATGGGTTCGTAGGCAGGCAATGGTGTATAGTGCGAGAATGGATCATTCTCGTAGGCTAGCCACAAGAAGTGTGCAAGAGGTTCTCACTAGAGTGAAAACTAGGGTGCAAACTCTAGGGTTTCTCGCAGGCTACAGAAAGATTCAGTGCGAGAATGCCTGAAACTAAGCAAAATTTGGAAAAAGAACAAATTTTTTTAAGGAACCTCTGGACCCAGAGAGTCTGTTTAGGTCTCCTGAAGACTCAAATATTGATAGAGATGAAAAATGGTAAGGTCAGAGAAAATGGCGAAGGAAAAACACCAAAAACCACTAAAAAATGGGTTGCATCCCCAGTGGAGTTGCCAATTTTGTTATTGGACTAATCTGTAGGTGTGGACACTAACAGATCTCCCTAGATCCACCTGGATCTAGAACAAAACAAGATAGGACATGACTCTTTCCCTAATTTGTAATCATTGAACATGCTAATAGGGAGGAACAAATGACATACATTTATATCACTTCCTTACGTCTATGTTGCTCTCGCTTCGCTCTGATGCTCTCGTGAGGTCAAGTCTAAGACAACACCAACCAACCAAAGTGAAGATAGTAAAATGTATTCAAAGTCAACTTATGCATATGATCAAGGAATTACACAATAAAGTAAGAGTGACTTTATAAGAAAGAGACATGTCGTTGTATCATATTAATTGAAAGTAGAAGATACAACCTGATCACCTTGATGTCGCAATATTCCTTTCAATGACCCTTGGTTCCAACACACACACTTTCTCCATACTTGCATGAAGAAGATCCAATTCCTCTTGATAGACCAATTAGAGTCTTCAAGCCTCTGTTCTAGCAGGGTTCTTCACACAATTCTTTCACCAATTCTTCAATTAATCTTGCTTAAACTTTTCCATGAGAAACCTTTCAATATATAGGAGAAGATGAGATGGTTACATGGATGAGGATGATCCCATCAAATATGAGAAGTCATTAAAATGACAACCATATGAATGAAAACTCATTTTGTAGAAGATTCCCTTCTGGAACCCCCGAGACCTCTTCTCCTTTTCAAGCTTAAAAACAAGTTCGCACCTTGTGTATGGAGCAAACTGCGAGAAGTTCTCACCCTAGGTGTAGGTGGCCTGCGAGAATGAGGAATTCTCTCACCCTAGGCTATAGGTGGCCTGCGAACTCACTTTAAAAGTATGTTTTTGGAAAGAGACAAGGGCCACTTTTCTCAGGCAAAAAGTCCTTGTTGGGATCCTGCATATACCATTGTTAAGATATCACCCAGATGACGAAAATCATGTGTAACAGAGATCATTTACAAAAAATGCAAATACAATGTGGTTGATGATGCACTTTCCAGAAAATATGAAGATGAAGGGTATCTTTTTTCTCTCTCTTTCATTGTACCAGATTGGCTCCAATCTGTTCGCCAGGAATGGCTACACGATCCCAAAAGTTCACATCTGATACAAAAATTGCAATCCAATTCTCCAGTTTCCCTAGGTTACTCTTGGCTCAATGATGAGTTGTGATACAAATGTCAGTTGTATTTAAGTAAACAGTCAAAACATAAATCTACAATACTTTTTGAGCTTCATGATACACCCACAGCTAGGCAATCTAGGTTTACCAAAACCTATGACCAGGTCAAATGCTCTTTTTTTCTGGGAGGGTATGAAACATGAAATTCTTAATTTTTTGGTTGAATTTGATGTGTGTCAATGAAACAAGGGTGAAACTATCAAATCTCCTGGCACACTACAACCACTTTCGATTCCACCTGTTATTTGGCAAGATATCTCTATGGATTTTATTGTCGGCTTACCTAAATTTGACAATACATTAGTCATCATGGTGGTAGTTGATCATATTTACAAGTATGTTCATTTATGTTCTCTTCAACACCCATTAAAACATATATTGTGGCTCAATGTTTCATGGATTAGGTCTTCAAGCTTCATGGCATGCCACATTCTATTGTTTCTGATCACAACGCAACTTTCACCAACAATTTTTGGAAAGAAATGTTCAAGCTATAAGGAACCAAATTGCATCTCAGCACAACTTATCATCACCATACTGATGGTCAAACTGAAGTTGTCAAAAAATGTCTGGAAACATATTTTAGGTGTTTTGCATCTGAATGGCAGAATCAGTGGGCTCAATGGTTACCACTAGTTGAATGGTGTTACAAAACTTTGTACCATACAATTGCGTGCATCAATCCTTTTGAAGTAGCAATTGGAAAAAATATACCTTCAGTCCTCTCATATTTTCCTTGTGTCTTGAAGGTCTAGGCGATTGAGAAAAAAATTACAATTCAAGAAGCTATTCTTCATACCCTCAAAGATAATTTGCTCATGGCCCAAAATCACATGAAACAAAAATCATATAAAAGTCTCTTTGAATGTCAATTTTCAGAAGGGGGTCATGTGTTTTTTTGACTGCAACCTTACAAGCAAACTTCCCTCAAGGATGACCATTTTCAAAAACTGGTGCCCAAATTTTATGGTCCTTATACTATTCTCAAGCGTGAGGGACAGGTGGCCTATCAGTTAGCTTTTCCCATTCATTCTAAGATCCATCATGTTTTTCATGTTTCCTTCTTAAAGAACGTGATTGGAACTAAGTGCCAAACTCAAACCAACCTTCCTGAGTTGGATGAAGAAGGCTCCATTTGGATACAACCACAAAAGGGTTTGGACTAGCATGAGCATTGACTACATCAGTGAACCATCAGGGAAGTGTTATTCTAATGGAAAGATACAACTCTAGAAGATGCCACTTGGGAACCAACTACCATTCTGCAATAATTTCCCCATCTCAAGCCTTGAGGATAAGGTTGTTTTTAAGGGGGAGGACATGTTAGGGACCTAACCCCTCATGTAGGTAGAATAATATATTTCCATGTAATAAAGGTCAATATTAATAAGGCCTAGCAATAAGTAAGAATAAGTCCAATGTAAGAAGACCTAATAGAATCTTCTACTTCTAGAAGGATCTTCCTCTAGATGGTTATTTTGATAGACATATTTAGTATAAACAAGAGTTGAGGGTATGAGAAATTTTGTCTTGGATATTATTGTAATAGATCTCTTCTTTGTTGGAGGTTGTCCCCTCAAAGAGGCAAGTGAACATTGCTCTTGGTAATCAAAGTGTTATTTCTGGTGTTATTTGGTTATCATTTTGGTATTATCGTGGTGTTGTTATGGTTATATTGTTGTTCATATTCCATTTACAACTATTTATTTATGTTCTGCATACTTTTTATATATGGAATATTATAGAATATTGATGGACGAAGGAGCCAAGTAGCCTATCAACAATGAGTGAAGGAATCTATAAGCCATGGACATCTAGTTTTATTTTTGTGAGTAACAATGGATGATATTTCTAGGCATGCATAGCTCTCCCATTGTAATTATTTTCCTGAGAAAAATAAATATTTATTGTTTATATTATGTGGGTGTAATATGTTCTAGGGAGGTATAATGTGGTTTCAATTTGAATTTTATTTCTTGAAATTTTTTGTCTAGTTAGTAGATGCAAGCTTGATTAGCTCAATCCTCTCTGAGTTTTGTTTTGTCAAGTTGACTGAGTTTTTAGTCACCCACAAATTTATTTCCTTCTATGGTAATTTTACTTTATTGTTGGGAAAATTTACTTTTACCTAGGTGATTTTATAACTCCGTGGGAGAATTTCTACCTCTCTAGGAATTTTAATTCATCCCTAGGCATTTATATCCATAGTTGAGCATATAAATCCACCTATAAAACATTTTGTTTATAGTTGGTCAACTTAATTATCCCCCTAGTCATTTTTCTCCATTGTTGGATGACTAAATCTTCCCACTAAGCATTCCTCTGTCTGTTGGCCATTTTTTCTTTTCACATAGCCTATCTATAGCATTTTATTAATTGTTGGTCGATTTTTTCCTTAGCCGTAAGCTTTGTTTTCCTTTCATGTCCTCTCTCCCACTCACCGAAAGCCTGAAAGTGCCTCAAATATTCATCTTGGTCAATTCGTTACATCCCTAGGTCGACCAATGCTATGGTTGGATGAATTTTTTTATCGCTAGATAGTGATTACCTATGTGTTGGTTGTAAAGAAGGATGAGTGTTGAACTATAATATTTGTGCTAGTTCAGAGAGGAGGCTTTTCATTATTCTTTTAAATATGTGAGTGAATAAAAGAGAATTGAACCAAAACTGAACATAGTACTAAATTTATTCTGCAATTGGGATATGTATTGATGAATTGGACAAGCCATAGTCCTACTATTTATAGATCATATAATCATATAACATATTTTATATAAATGACTAATTACATAATACAAAGTAATTATTTTTTAGTGTCATAACAATTCCTTTTCCTTGAATTATTTAAGTTTTTGTTAATATTTTTGTGTAACATCATCTAGGGTTGCACCTTCTCATTTTATAATGTAATGCAAACGTGCCGCATCAACTTTTTTTGGAAAATAAAACTTGTTTCTTGAGTAATTATTTGAAATTGTGATATTTATTTTTGACAATGTGGAAGTATGAAATATTGTTTTCAATGGAATCTTAAAAATAAATTCCTTCGTTTTATAATAATTTACTCTTTGTAGATATCTAAATTTAATTT
>SNQJ01S0086651.1:11040-24720 GCA_010110895.2 Picea sitchensis
TCCCTGATCCGGGGGACTTGTTTTCTTTGGGGATATCAATGCTGCTTCATCTTTATCATCTTTATCGGCCTCGTCTTCCCAACTTGAAGGAGGTGGGGGGCTGAAAAGAACTTTTCTTTCTTTTCTTGTATCAGGAGTGTTTGAAGCCTTAATACTTTCTATTCCCGGATCAAGAGAAGTTGAAGCTTTACTCTTTGGATGAGGGACATTCTTGGAAGTGTCTTTGGAGTCAAGGCTCGGAGGGTCTGAATCTAAAGAAGATTTTCGGGTGTTTGTAATTATTAGTTGATGATCTTCATAGGAGCCTTCCCACCAGGTTGATTTGTGAAGTTGTTTTCCCGCTTTCCTGTTTCCCTTGGTGCATTGAGCTGCTATATGCCCTGTTTCGAAACAAGTCCTGCAACGCAGTGAGATTCTTTCATAGTCTAGCTTTTGGGTCCATGTGTAGTTTTTGCAACCCAAAATAATTTCTGCTGGAAACCCTTTTCTAAAGTCCATTTCCACGCAGAGTCTAGCATAAGAGGTGGTGCTATGAATTCTAGTTTCTTTGCTTGCAAAATAAAACTTTCCTAATGCTGATCCAATATCTCGAAGAGAAGTTTCGCCCCAAAAATGTAAGGGAATATTCGAGAGTCTGACCCAAACTGGTGCAGAAGAAAGAACAGTAGTTAGAGGATTGAAGCAAGGAGTCCATGCCATCATGCACAAACCTGAGTTTCCCCAAAACCAAGGGCAAGAGGCTAGGATCAAATCCCGATCTGCTGCCAGATCAAACTCTGCAATGAAGAAACCCTTCGGGCAGGGGTGAATGAAAAAATATTCCTTGATGAGAGGATTCCAGTGGACTGAGATCCAACCATTGAGATCCACAAGCCGCGGCCAAAGTCCATTGAACCGACAGATTAAAGCATTTTCTCGAAAGTAATCTTCCTCATCTTCAGCTTCCTGGCCCATGAGAAGAGATATCGCTGGAGCTTCTTTAACCGAGCAGACAGATGGGAAGGAGCGAGATGAGGTTTTAACAACCTCACTGTAGGAAGTTGGGATGCTACCTGGAGGGCCGGGGGTGAGAGGAACCGAGCATAGCTGATCGGAAAAATCGAGTTGGGCAGAGCCACCGTTGGAGAGGAGCCGTGTTGGAGAGGAACCGCGCATGGCTGGCTGAGAGGAAGCCGCCATTGAAGAGGCTGCGTTCGTTGTAGTGGGAGCTGCGTCCATTGTAGAGAGGGCAGCTGTGGCCAAGAGGCCGAGCTGCAGAGGAGAGGGAGGCTAGCGTTTACCCTAGCCACAGAGGCGCCGTCAAGCACCCAGAGCGTCCATCCATCGCTAATCTTCCTTTGATTTATCATTTTGATTATACATTTAATACTAATTTTAATATGGATAGCCTATTATTATTTTTGTTAATTGAATCTATGCATTGTGAAATGAAGTGTTATCCTTCCACCTAAATTTAATTCCCATAATAAATATGTGAAATAAAGTGTCATCCTTCCCACTAAGTTTGATTCCCATAATAAATATATTGTTTTAATATATTTAAACGTTATGGTTAACCTTACCATATATATAATATTTATTACATGATTTGTTTTTTCAAAGTTTTTATTAACTTTTAAGTTTAATAAAAATTGCACGAACATAACAAATAATGTTTTTGTGCAATATTTTTTTTTTTTACATAATCATTTAAAGATGTGTAATAATTTAATTTGTTTTTTACATAATCATGGAACGAGACATGGTTTAACATTGGCGATGAGTAGTTAATGGTGTGCATCAATGTTTTAGTCTTTTTCTTCATCCTTGAAACAACATTATTTATTTTTTTTCTTTTTTGACAAAGTTGGAAGCAAAAGTGAATCATTGTGATGGTTTTCCTTCCAAATTAAACCCATTAAAAATGAAGTTTATAGTGAATAATTGGAATAGGGGAGGAAAGGAGAACTTGGGAAGTTTGTAGATATGAGAGATCGAAGAGTGTATCCTACTTGAATATCAATGGATGAAGGAGTCAAGGAGCCTATCCACAATGAGTGAAGGAATCTTTGATCCATGGCCATCTACATTTCTTTTCATGAGTAACAATGCATGATATTTTTGGGCATGCATAGCTCTCCCATTGTAATGAATCTCCTTCGGAAAAAAAAATCTTTATTGTTTATATTGTGTGGGTGTAATATGATATAGGGAGGTATAATGTGGTTTCAATTTGAGTTTTATTTCTTTAAATTTATGTTCTAGTTAGTAGATGCAAGATTCATTATCTCAATCCTCTCTGATCTGTTTTTTGTCAAGTTGACTAAGTTTCCACTCACCCACAAATTGTATTTCCTTCTATGGGAATTTTATTTTATTGTTGGGTGAATTTAACTTTTGCCTTGGTTAATTTATAACTCTCTAGGAGAATTTATACCTCTCTGGGAATTTTACTTCATCACTAGGAATTTATATCCATAGTTTAGCATACAAATCCACCCAGAAAACATTTTATTTATAGTTGGTCAACTTAATTACCCCCCTAGGCATTTTTCTCAATTGTTGGATGACTGAATCTACCCGCTAAGCATTCCTTTGCTTTTTGGCCATTTTTTCTTTTCCCGTAGCCTATTTTTAGCATTTTATTAATTTTTGGCATATTTTTCCTTGCTCGTAGGCTTTGTTTTCCTTTCATGTCCTCTCTCCCACTCATTGAAAGGATGAAATTCCCTCAAATTTTCATCTTGGTTGATTCATTACATCCCTAGGTTGATCTCTGTTATGGATGGATGAATTTATTGATCACTAGATAGTGATTACCTATATGTTGGTTGTAAAGAAGGATGAGTGTTGAACTATCATATTTTTTCTAGTTCAAAGAGGAGATTTTTCATCATTCTTTTAAATATGTGAGTGAATAAAAGAGCATTGAACCAAAATTGATCAGAAAACTAAATTTATTCTACAATTGGGATCTGTATTAATGAATTGGACACACCATAGTCCTATTGTTTACCCATCATATAATCATATAAAATATTTTATATAAATGACTAATTACATAATAGAAAGTAATTATTTTCAAGTGTGGCAACAATTCCTTTTCCTTGAATTATTGAAGTGTTAGTTAATATTTTTGTGTAACATCATCTAGGGCCTCACCTTACCATGTTATAATGTAATGCAAACTTGTCACATATTTGTTTTTGGAAAATAACACTTGTTTCTTGAGTAATTATTTGAAATTGTTATATTTATTTTTCACAATGTGGAAGTATAAAATATTGTTTTTCAATGGAATCTTAAAAACAATTTCCTTCCGTTTATAATAATCTACTCTTTGTAGATATCTAAATTTAACTTTTGAAAAATATAAATCAAACTTTTAATTTTTAACGCATTATGTGAAAACTAAATATTTATAAAATACAAACCCTTTTAGGAACCATGTCCTAAAAAATCATTATACCTAAATTTAAATGAGCTTATCCTCCTAATAATTAAGGATGGTGTGAGCTTATCCTCCTAATTAAAGATTATGCATTTTAAATGCGTTTCTCCTCTTAATAATGAAGGACAATGTAAAAACAACTTTGATTAGAAAAACACTTTTATATTACTTGAAGTATAATTCTCACTAGATATTAGGCATTTTAAATGAGTTTCTCCTCCTAATAATAAAGGACGGTGTAAAATCAACATTGATTGGAAACACTTAAACTTATTGCACTTGGTAGAAGTAGAATTATTACTAAAGATTATGTCTTATTACATTTCAGATTTGTTTTTTAATTATTAGTTGATGATACATTATAGTATATAACTTGAAAAAAACAAAATTAAATATGGAATTTTAAATATTTCTTTTATTTCTTTTATTTAGAATTTGGTAAATTGTAGAATATGAAATTAAAAAAATAAAAGTAAATATTATATTTGATTATTTATTTTTCATTTCAAAAATTCTATTAATACAATAAAATATTTGCACATGTTTTTAATAAAATCTTTGCACTTATTTTTAATCTCTCTAGTTAAAAAAATTCAATGTTTTTAAACTTGATATCTTCTTCATGTTATTAATGAGATTCCTATTTTCACATGTTGTTAATGAGATTCCCATTTTCACAATCAATTTGGTCTTACTTATGTCAAATCAAATATATCTTTCTCTGAAGTTAAAATTTTGTTTTTAACCTTCCATCTTATAATTTTCTTTTAAAACTTTTATGATAAATGGACTTTGAATTCCAAATTTAAATAAAGAGGGAACATGAATAAATATATCTATGGTTGTGTAATGTAAATATAAATGAAGGCACAAGTATCTTTTGGCACTCTAATGTGGAGGTGATAGTTTAATAGTCTTGAACGAGAAGCAGCGCAGCCGAGCATGGAGACCCACGTTCGAATCTTGTAATGAACCAAAATTCAGACTGCAGGAAGCCATCGCCAAACTGCCTGAAGAGTTCTCGAGCTGCCACTACCAGGAGGAACGATGTCATTCAAATGCCTTTATGACAATAGTGTTGTCAAAATCAATCACTGAGATTCCTGTTGAAGAGTTCGACGCTTGGTTTTCAAAGGGAGCGTCGGCGCTGGACAACAGGTCTAGGGGCACGCTGCGTTTTATAAAATTCGCTAGATTTTAAAGGGAGCGCCAAGAGGGAGCCAATGCTCACCTCACTGACCAAAGGGAGTGACAACCCTATACTGGACTTACGCACCGCTTGTAGTTTTGGTTCAGCGCACCCGTATATCCTCCAAAGGAGCGTTGACAAAGATTCATATGAAGTTTAAAGAAATGTGCCCCTGAGTCCTCTACGCCCTCCCGTGCAGCCTGGGACTTTCCTCCAGACCATGGCTACCTCCGGGGAGCCCGATCCACCTCCGAAGGTTCTAGCATTCAGAACCATGATCGTTGTTGGCCCCAAGCACCCTCCATCCGTGACTCAGCAGAAGTTTGTAAAGAAACTGGACACAATCCCTTCGGTGGCCCTCCCGGAAGAAGAAACCTGCAAAGCGGACTTGAATCTGGCTGAGAGAGGCCTCATAGGACAGTTCATGGGCCTCTGGCCCTCACCCAAAAAGGTGGAAGAATGGACTCAAAGGAACTGGAAGCCATTGATCAAAGAAGGAATCAAAAGTTTTTTCGTAGGTAAGGGTTTCTTTGTGTTTGTTTTTGAAAACTCGGAGGACAGAGGAGTAATCTTTAGGAATTGGCCATACTTTATGGGACCCCAGGGCCTTTACCTAAATAAATGGACGCCATATTTTGATCCTACCCAAGATGTCCCTTCTGTTGTCCCAGTTTGGGTCAGGCTTCCTCATTTACCTCTCCACTGCTGGAATAAAAAATCCCTCCAGATTATTGGCAATGCATTGGGAAAATACATAGACCAAGCAGCACGAAAGGATCAGTATTCTTATGCTCGTATTTGCGTAGAAGTGGATCTAGAAGAGGGGATACCAGAAGCAATAAAGTTGAATGTAGCAGGGTGGACGTATGTTCAGGAGTTTGACTACGAGCAACTACCTTTTAAATGCAGACATTGTCATGGGCATGGACACTTTGCAAAGAATTGCAAGAAGAAGGCTGAGGAATGAGTAGACAAACAAAAAGGGGAACAATGGACCCTAGTCCAGAAAAATACAAACACAAAAAAAGGCACAGATAAAGGCAAGATGGCCGGAGGACCTAGCTGCTCCAGAACAGGCCAAGAAGCGGAAGCAAATCCAAATGGGACAGTAAGTGTGTAGAACAATCAAGAAAATTCAACCGAAGATAACATGGAACAGGCAGATATACCACATTCAAACAAAGATGGAAGGGAGCGAGTGCAGACTGAAGCCAATCAAGGCAACCCCTCCAATCTCTCATACGCAGAAATTGCAAGGAAAAACCCAGTGGAAAGCTCAGGTTCTTCAGAGGACGAAACATATGAGCAACCCTCGAAAAAAGCAGGAAGGAAATCCCACAAAGAAAAGAGGGAGGAGGAGGCAGAAAGACTCAAAACACAAGGAAGCCAGTCTACAATAGAAATGTCTATTGGGAGAAATATCAGACTAAGGCCAGCCAAGGGAGGCCTCAACCCCCCCCCCCCTTAAGTAAATAATGAATCTTGTCTCTTGGAATTGTAGAGGACTGGGGAATCCCTCCAAAATAGAAGCAGTAAAGGACCTTTTGAAAGCAGATCCCTCAGATATTCTCATGCTCCAGGAGACCAAAATAGAAGGGCAGGCCCTTCTAGAGATCAACAGTTCAAAGTGTAATAAAAGATCAAGCAAAGCAGTCAACTCAAGGGGAACCTTTGGAGGTCTGGAAACTCTTTGGTATGAAGACCTATTCCATTTAAATAAGCATCATGAAACCCAACACTAGATATTTACAGAATTGAAGCACAAAGCAAGTAAGTTGTCCATCTCTCTCTTCAATCTTTATGTTCTTGTTTCCTACTCTAAAAAATGAGAATGTTGGAATTCTCTCTCTGTCTTTTTAGAGGAGACTTCTCCTAGCAGTATCATTATAGTCGGGGACCTAAATATTGTAATGAAAGCTAAAGAAAAGAGGCGGAGCACCAGCACTAGAGACCCCTTGCTGGCCAAGGTGGAGGAGATCACACAGACTTGGGATCTTTTAGATTTTAGCCCAGTTCGAGGAACTTATACTTGGTCCAATAATAGAGTGGGACTGGAACACATTTCTGCTCAGTTAAATCGATTCCTGGTACAAAGCTCCATAATGATGAACAAAAAGATCATCATCACCAAAATCCTGCCTAAACTCACCTCAGATCATAAGCCAATACAACTTCTCCTGGAAGAGGAAGAAGACCTGGGCCCTATTCCTTTCCGTTTCAACCCTCAATGGATCGAGAGAGATGGTTTTATAGAGATAGTGAAAACATCTTGGGCCAGATCCTTTTCTGGATCCTCAAGTTATGTGTGGGAGAAAAAGTTGAAAGATACAAAACAAGCTCTGAAGGACTCGATAAAAAATCCATCCCCTACTCCCACCAAAAAAATAAGAGAAGCAATGCAGTCACTACAGACCTTGCAAACAAAAATGGAAAGCAAATAAATCACTGCAGAGTTGCTGGAAAAAGAAATAAAAGAGCAACGATCCACATATCAATCTTTTTGGAAGGAATAAGAATACTGGAGACTCAAATCCAGAAGTCTTTGGCTGAAGGCTGGGGATAGGAACACCTCCTTCTTCCACCGACAATATAGAGCAAGATTTTCGAGGAAGCATATAGCTGAAATCAAAACAATGGAGGGCCAAGTTTGCAAAGGCTTCAATCAAGTCAAAGTTTCCGTTGAAACCCACTTAAGGAATTTATATAGAGAAGGTACTCAAAGCAACGAAGAGGAGACTGCTCATTTCCTCTCCAACATCCCTTCCCTCATCACTCTGGAAGATAACAAAATCCTCTGTAGACCAACAACAGAGGAAGAAATCATTAATGTTATCTGGTCCATGGATGCAGACAAGGCACTAGGGCCCGATGGATTTAAAATCCATTTCTACAAAACTTGCTGGCATATTATCAAGGAAGATCTCCAGAAAATGATAAGTGGGTTTATGAAAAAAGCCAAGGTAGGGGGAGGAACTAACTCCACTTACCTAGATTTAATCCCCAAAGACTCCAACCTCGATTCATTTGCAAGGTTGAGGCCCATATCGCTGTGTAATGCCTCCTATAAGATTCTGGCAAAACTCCTAGCAAATAGGATCAAGCCGCTGCTAAAAAGATTGATCTCCAGCCCTCAAGGTGGTTTTGTGGAAGGTAGGCACATTCTGGACAATGTAATCCAAGTCCAAGAGACAATACATACAAGTAAACAACGAAAAGAGAAAGGAATGTTGATAAAATTAGACATGGCGAATGCGTTTGAAAGAGTCAATCACTCATTCCTTTGCAAAGTAATTCTCACCTTTGGCTTCTCGCCTCATTTTGTTCAGCTAATTAAAGCCTGCATTGACAGTCCATGGATTGCCCCCCTAGTCAATGGCCGTCCAACCAAATTTTTCCAAGCTCAGAGAGAAATCAGGCAGGGATGCCCTCTCTCCCCTTTCCTATACATCTTAATGGCTGATTCCCTTAGTCAAAAACTCACTGCTAAAAGATTAGTTGGTAACATTCTGGGTCTCAAACCATCCAATGGAGTAGAACCTCTGAATCATGCGCTCTTCGTCGACAATTCCCTCCTCCTCGGGGGAGCCTCCATGAGAATTGCCAAAGCTTTTGACACAGTCCTCATAAATTATTGCAGAGTATCGGGAGCCTTAGTGAATGAGAGCAAGAGCGAAGTCTTCAGCTGGAATATAAGTCAACACGAACTCACAGGCATCACCACTCTCCTCGAGTTCAAAGGACAAGCAAAATGCGACAGGTTTAAGTATCTCAGCCTTCCCATAATCTCTGGCGTAAACAAAAGATCGCTTTGGAGCGATGTCATCTCCAAAATCAAATCAAAATTTCAGCATGGGGAGGCTACTAGTTGACTAAGGGTGGTAAAGTAATCTTAATTAAATCCCTGTTGTCCGCGCTTCCAATCTTCCAGGCGACATTTCTTCTTGCACCAAGAAACGTGATGGAACAGATCTCCAAACTCCTTAGAGATTTTCTGTGGCAGGGAGGGAAGGGCAATGAAAAGAAAATGCATTTGGTGTGCTGGGACGTAGTTAAAAAACCCATGGAAGAGGGCGGGCTGCAAATCAGAGACCCSGCACTTGTAAACTTAGCGTTGGGAGGGAATATTTTGTGGAAACTGATCCACGACCCCACGCACCCGGTCAGTGACACCCTGCGTGCAAAATACAGGCCCAACAAAACTCTCAGCAACCTCCAAAACGAGAGCACAGTCAGTTGTWYGTAGGTGTGGAAATTGTGTTGCAAAAGCAACAAATTCTTTAAAAATTCGCTCTACAGAACGCCTGGCAATGGAAAGCGCATGCATTTGTGGCTTGATCGTATCATGGGAAGGGAACCATTGGCCGAAAACRTGGATATAACAGATCTCAGAGACTAGTTGCAGAGAGAAGGAGTCAATAGATTATATGACCTCTCGAAATGGGATGAGCATGGAGACTGGGAAGGATGGGACTTTCATGGAGTCCCAGCCTGGTTATCACTGCAACTATCCACTTTTGAAGATTTGTTGGAGGACGCCGCCCCTATCAACAAAACTATGAAAGATAGCTCGGGCTAGGGCCAAACAGGCGTATACACCACGACAGAAGGATATAGAAACTTGCAGGCTTCAAGAAACAACAGTCAAACTCTGTCATTCTGGAAAAACGTCTAGGAACCGCTAGCCGTACCAAAAGTGAACTTCTTCTTCTGGAGCCTAGTGCACAATAAACTTCTAACGGGAGATAACCTAGAGAAAAGGAACATAGTGGGGCCTCACAGATGTGTGTTATGCAACAATAACTCTGAAACAACCCAACACTTATTCATGTAATGCATCTTTTCTAAAGAGGTTTGGGGACTCATCCTACAGGACCTTCAAATATCACTTCAACCTCAGAATTCTGTTGCGGAGCTCTTTGCCTCTTGGAGTCTCATCTATCCCCAACGAATCCCCTCAAAATCCTTTTGGCGCAAAATCTGGACAACGATTCCCAAGTATGTATGTTGGCAGCTTTGGCTGGCACGCAATCAGCTGATTTTCAAAGAGATGCGACACTCCCCAACGCAAGTAGCTGCAAAAGCTAAATCCTTCCTCCTGGAAGCGGCCCAACAACAATATTTTAAAGAGGATCCTTCGTTATTGCCCGAGGAAAAGAGGTGGCTAGGCCCTCTTGTGCCTTATCTAGGTAAGCTTCCTTTCTCCCCTCAATCTGTCACACCGGATTGGCGCATAAGAGATGATGACAACACTTTCCAGTCTTGGTGGCGGACTCAAAATTTATCCACAATTTTCTTTGATGGGGTATCTAAAGGAAATCCCAGTGTCATTGGGGCTGGGGGGTCATCTACTCCCCGGAGGGGTCTACAAAAGATTGTTTCTGCTGGGGTTTATGTCAGAAAACCAACAATCAAGACGAGATGCTAGGGCTCATTAAAGCTTGCGACATTGCTAGAGAAAAAGGAATCATAGACCTTCAAGTATTCGGAGACTCAGAGATAATAATAAAAAAACTTAAACAAGGAGACACGGTTCAGCAACGCCAGCCTAAACAAAACCTTGGACATATTGCAGAGAATTCTTCAAGACTTCAACTCGTGCAAGTTTTATCACATTCTTAGAAAGTCAAACATTGAAGCTGATCAGATGGCGAACAAAGGAAACACACTCATGAAAGGACTGCTAATTGTAAACAATGAAAGATTTGTTCAAACTCCCTAAGAAGGCTGAAAAACAAAAGCAACGACAGTTAGAAAACTGTATTGTATAAGGGGTCGCTTCGACTAAGACCCATTTTCAATTCAGATAAATAAAATCCCATACCCGTTGCACTTAAAAATATATATATAAATGAAGGCACATGAATAAAAATATTTATTCTTGTATAATGTAAATGTAAATATAAATTGATATTTATTAGTGAAGAGAAATGCATTTGAAATAGTTTCATAAAGATATACTAGATATAATAATGTGTAAGAAGATTCTTATTTTAATAATAAAAATAAAATACAACAATTGTTTAAGAGGACAAAGGGGAGAGTATGATGACAAGTGGAAAATCAATTCTCTCTATAAAATGGGGACACATATTTTTTTTTCATCTTCATTTGATGGATCACTATTCTATGATGATTTATTTTGAATCTTTCATCTTAGTATGTCTTAATTGCAACAATAATTTATGGGTTTCTAGTTTAACCATTCCATGGAGGATTATGGAAAATGATAAAATTGTTAGGGAATCCACTACAATAGCATCATTTCTTTTGTAGGGAAATTCACTACAAGGGGTTGTTGCCTAAATCCTTATGCTTAAGCATCATTCCTTTTGTATAGAAATTCAACATGTATTTGTGTAGTTGAAAAATGATTGAAAAAGTATTAAGAATAATTTTAAAAGTATTAAATAGTGATAGTTTAATAACAAAAGAAGTGTATTAATAATTTTACTTGTGTACATAATCATCATGGAAATAAAAAAAAAAAAGTTTTAAAGTGCTCATCTATTTATAAAAAGAAGCATTTGAAACTAAATATGATTCAAGAGCATGAATAAATGGGTATCATTCAACTCATTTTAAAGTTATAAAGTGCTCATCTATTTATAAAAAGAAGCATTTGAAACTAAGTATGATTCAAGAACATGAATAAATGGGTATCATTCAACTCATTTTTTCAATATAAAAGATTTATCAAAATAAGAAAATTTTGATGTCAAAATAATAAGTTTGGATTTATCATTGATAACATATAATGCTTTTGTGCAATAATTTATATTTTTTTACATAATCATTTAAAGATGTGCAATATTTTTTTATTTTTTTTACATAATCATATGTTCTTGAATTGGCGATGAGTAATTAATGGTGTTCATCAATGTTCGTCTTTTTATTCATTACACCTTAAGGCAGACGAATACTCCTCATCGGACCATGTACATCCCATGGCATTTGGGCTCTTTGACCGATTTGAGCTCTCTCATACTAGGAGGAATCTTTGGAAAAAGCATGAATAAAAACCATAACAAAAGCATGAATCGCAATTGGAAGAAAAGCATTATAGCAACATTTAGGATTTATTCGCTGACTCATCAGGTAACGGTTCCATCTGCTTTTTGTGTTTACCCTTCGGTTACAGAGACAGATAAAGTCCCAATTTATTGAGAAGAGAGACAACACATTTGTGTCATCTGCAACGATTCGGTGTAGAAGAGGGGCAAAAAAATCATCTGCAACGATTAGGTTTCAGTAGAATATGAGTCTGTGTGTGCTGGTTGGTATTCTGAGTGCGTTCTAATGGTTTATCTCTGGATGGAATGAAATAGAGGCAATTAATTTCGGCTGGCTGGACGAGAATGGAGGCAACGGAGCTTCAGAGAAACCGAGGACGCAGCTGACATCAATACTTGTGCGACTTCAATTCCAGGTACATTATAGTATTATTCCCTCTTAGCCCTATTCATTTCTGTCAAATTTTGGGCGTAGCAATGATAGTCGGGTCCTGTTCTTGACCTTTGTACTTTTCTTTGCTCTCAGAAGCCGTGGATCTGCTAGTGCTTTCATTTCTGTTTATATATTCAACCTTGCAATGAGTGTTGGGTTCTGCTCTGAGCTGACATTCTTTCATAAGCAGAGTGGATTGCTATCATTTCATCTGAGATCTGCTCTGCTTTGTTCTCATAAACCCTAGAAAAGCTTATGTGAGATCTGCTCTGCTTTGCTCTCATAAACCCTAGAAAAGCTTATGCATCAATGGTTTAAACTTTTTGGAGATTGTTCTGAGCAGGATTCAAACCAAATGAGATCGCATCCATAAGCTAAGTGGGTTGGGTTTTGTTCTGTTCTGAATCGGGGTTCAAACCAAATGAGATCGCATCGCATCGCCTCGTTTGACTGCTTATTATTCAACCAGATCAACTCTAGGTTTCTTTTTCGCCGCCTCTCTCTATGCGTGATTATTAATTTACTTTCTTCCCTAGATCAACTATAGGGTTTATTCGTTGCGATCAACTTCTCTTCTCCGTTGGGTTTATGAGTTTGAACCGATTTATTTGTGTCAAACCTTCTGCACGATTGTTTATCTTTTTTAAAAAGATGGGAAAGACCTTTGTGAAATCCCACCTCCCCATTAAAATCTACATTTTGGGATTTCCGTTGGTTCTTAAAGATCAGCGTCTGCAGTGAACCGTCTGCAGTGAACATTTCTAGGAACACAATATATTTCTTACGAAGATATTTATGAGAATATAATTTAATAAAAAAATTATAGATGGTTTGTTATACAAGTTTTTATACAAAATGTGTAGGATTTTTATGTTGAGAATAAATTTCAACGGATTATAAATTATGAATGAACATACTATAATATGAAAGAATAAAATATTTTTATTATAAATTATATTATTTTTTATATTTTTTCCTTTATTTATTTATGTTATAGAAATAAAACCTATTTTTTATTGTTAAAAATAAAAATGAAAATATTTATATATTCTTTTTACTCTTTTTCATTTATTTTATTATATTATAATTATTAATTATAATTAATTATTTTAAAAATTGGAATCTCTCCAAATGTTTGAAAGAGGTTGAACCCAACCTCCTTAAAATAGCCTAATGTATTGTTTATATATTCATTCTATTTTTCATTAAACTTTGTCATATTAAAATACAATTTTTATACATATCACCTAAATTTATTTCCAAATTAAAAAAAATAAAAATTATTACAACTTTTGTTATTTATTTAAAGGTGTGTTTTGTTTATTTATTTATTTAGAGGTGTGTTTTGTTTATATCTGCTGTATTGATTTTGATTTAAAATAAATTGTATTTTCTTATATTTTGAGTTTTGNATGTTTGAAAGAGGTTGAACCCAACCTCCTTAAAATAGCCTAATGTATTGTTTATATATTCATTCTATTTTTCATTAAACTTTGTCATATTAAAATACAATTTTTATACATATCACCTAAATTTATTTCCAAATTAAAAAAAAAAAAATTATTACAACTTTTGTTATTTATTTAAAGGTGTGTTTTGTTTATTTATTTATTTAGAG
>SNQJ01S0086651.1:28839-58681 GCA_010110895.2 Picea sitchensis
CCTCATGCTAGTCAAACCCCAGGCTCCTTTTTCTCCAGCTATAATCCACAACCCAAACTACCATTTATGGCAACCCTGCGCTTGCCAGATTTGACAAGTCTCTTAAATGACCCCATCTGTCATGATCCGAGTTAGCCTCCTATACCGACCAATTTTCCTTCGGACATTTCAAAGTTTGAGGCCAAGACTAATGAAGATCTTGGTGATCATGTGACTACATTCCACTTATGGTGCTCATCCAACTCGTTAAGAGACAAATCCGTTCAGTTGTGATTGTTTCAACGCACTCTCATAGGGAGTGTTGCGAAATGGTACATCGAGCTCGACCGCTCATGATACTCTTCCTTTGGTGAATTGGCAATGGATTTCTTGAACAATTTCCAATTATCTGTGAGATACAACGGCGACACTAAATTGCTAGCCAATTTCGAGCAGAAAAAAATGGACCATATCTCCAATCAAATCCGAGAATGGAGACACTAGAAGAGTTTAATAAAAGTTCCAGTCCCACCAACATTCCTAGTAGAGTGGTTCCTTAAGTCTTTGGTACCCTAGTTATCTAAAGATGTCACAACATCCAGAGTGTTTTCTGAGGAATACGTGATAATGAGAGTGCAACAACTAGAGATAATTTACTCTCAATCTGGTTTACTCTACGATATTTTTCCAAATGCAAGGAGGTCAATCCTTGACAAAACCAGGCAAATGTATGGACCACATGATGATGGAATTATTGGTTCAGTACAAACCAAGCCCGCTGATACATTGTCAAATCAATTGCAAAAATTGTCGATACAACAGACAACAGTCATCCAGACCACTAGCTCGGCTACTCCCCCTACCCAAAATTTGGATGTACACAATGTGAAAATGACAAACCCAAAGGCCACCCAACATCTTGATAGAAATAAGAAAAAATGGAAAAAGGGTAAGGGGGATAAGAAACCCACCAATAATGCTGGCAGGAGCGACGCTGAAAAAAAGAAGTCAAAGTATCCTTGTAATATTTACAAGAAATACCACCCGACCCATCAATTCCATCGGCTTGCAGAGGCCCAGAAGCTATTGGAACAACAACAGCCTGTCGTGTTAACAAACCCATTCCCACACGGGAAAAATATAACTTAATCCTCCTCAAGCGCAGAAGGGGGAAGTCAAGGACCCCCTCCATCTTCGAGTAATCCTTTGTTTGCAAACGTATATATGATGAAAGGTGATGCCTATATAATGACTAGAGCACATGATTACGGAAATCTAGGAACCTATGAGAACGGTAAAGAAGATGAAAACCCACCTCCTCCTCTTAATATTGAGAAGACGTTGGGAGAAACAGTGACATGCATCCCAAAAGGTGCATTCAAAAAAGCTTCTTACAATCCAAACACAAGGGCCACCCAGAACTACTCTGTGGTGGAGGATTTATCACAAATACCTTGTGCGATGTCTTCTTTGGAAGTCCTCCAGAGTTTCCCTTCCTAGAGAAAGTCCCTATTAGCTACCTTAGGCTCTGCCAAGACTTGTAATCTATGAACTATCACGCTTGATACCACCGACTTAAAACATTGTCTTCCTTACCATGTATATTTTTAGATAGTAGTAGCTTACACCATGAAAATGTTTACCCAGAATATTTTTTGTACAGTGGTGGATGAGAGTGCCTCAACATGCATGATGTCTTTGGCGTGTTGGAAGGCCATTGGCCAACCCATTTTTTATCCATCACGTACTCTACTTACAACTTTTGACGTTCATTCTTTCCGACCACATGTGATCATTCCCTTTTTCCCCATGCAGTTAGGGGGAAAAATTGTGTGTGTCGAAATTGAAGTGGTCGATGCATATCTCATCTACAATATTTTTTAGGGAGGAGTTCGACCTATGCTATGCAAGCAGTGCTCACGACATTTTTTCGGGTCTTGTTGTTTCCTCACGAGGGTCGAATTGTGACCATTGATCAATTATCCTTCTCTTTTCCTGACCCTTCATCGGGAGTCTCCACAGTCCCGATGATTGATAACCCTCATCCCGACATCGTCAACATAGGGGTTGGTTTGTGCCCACCATTGATGGGTACTTTCGATTACCCACCTTTGACCGACAATGTCCATTACATGACGGTTGTCCCCAACTAGCCTCGGGCTACAATTTTTCAAATATCATCATTTCATATGATGTACTTTCACGATCCATGGACTCTTCCTTTCCCATATGCTACGATGGAAGGGACAGAGAACCATGGCATGGCCATGCCTTTTTCTACGGTAAAAGTTACCTACTCGATCATTCAACGAGCTTCTTCCGACCCCGATTCGAATCTAGCACAAGAGTTAGATCTGGTGCTCGATCCTATTTGGGCTCAAGGTTCCCTTGATGATACAGATTCTTTAGACTTAGTCTTTCCTTCAAACGAAGTGATTATTGAGGCAATGACTAGTCTGGACCGACCCTGTGATGATCTTCATCATAGATCTTACTTCCTCCTAGAGTTAAGACGAATTGAAGCAAGAGAATTCACTATGACTATGATTGGAGATAAACATTGTCCTATCAACCCTTTGGCAACTCACATGTTTTACACTGAAGGAAATATGGAAACAACAGCCGAAATGATACCTATTGACATCTCCAAATCCCCTGGTGTCGTGGAGAATATCTTCGTCAAATCAGATTTCTCCCCCAAGGAGATTCAAATCTACACATATTTATTTAAATAATTATGTGACGTGTTTTCCTGGTCTTACAAGGAAATTCTAGGCATAGATCTAAGAATCATCAAACATGAAATCATGACTTATCCTGATGCCAAGTCGATCCGACAGAAGCTTCATCCAGTCAATCCTAGGAAATCAAAAACTATCAAGACTGAGGTAGAGAAACTACTTAAAGTTGGTTTCATCTACCCCATCCAATTGACTGAATGGGTGTCGAATCCTATGCTAGTAAATAAAAAATAGGGCACAATTCGCATATGTACAGACTTCTATGATCTGAATAAGGCCTGCCCAAAAGATAATTTCCCCATGCCATTTATTGACCAGATAGTCGATGAATGCACAGGATGCGAAGCCTTTTCATTCAGGGATGGTTTTTCGGGATACAATCAGATACAAATCAAACCTAAAGACCAACACAAAACTGCTTTCATCTATCCATGGGGTACTTTCACTTATCATAAGATGCCTTTTGGTCTGAAAAATGTTGGAGCTACGTTTCAACGGGCCATGTTTTTTTCTTTCTATGATCTCAAACACATAGTTGAGGATTATCTCGATGATTTAGCATCATGAAATCACAAGAGATTTGATCATATGACACACCTCTGACTTATCCTTGAACGGTGTCGCTACTATCGAATCTGCTTGAATCCAAACAAGTGCAGTTTTTGTGTCACATCAGGTTGTCTATTAGGTTTCATCGTTTCGACAAAAGGGATCATGGTCTATCCTCTAAAGGGTGAGGCGATGGTTCAATTGCCTCCCCCGTGCACCATGTTGAAATAATGTAACTGCAAATAGTATTCTCATTATTATTGATATATTATTTATAGGATTAATCCCCATTGTGGATTAATCACGTCGGTAATTGTATTAGGACCAAATCTCCTTTTGTGGATTGGTCAACAGACAACTGTAATAGGCAGAATAAGAAGTCAGCCGTAGTAGTTATTATTGAGACCCAGAAATATAATAAAGGTGGGTTTACCCACCTAGAGTGAGAGGTTGGCCCTGCCAGTGAAGACCCTTCACATGTGCCAGACTTGTATATATAGAGAGGCTAGCATCTCATTTTAACACACAAATCACTTGCTCATTTCTTAAGAGGCAAGATGAAACTTACCATTTGGAGAGAGGGAAAAGAGTGGCACATCTTTTGGAGAGGACTATCTGTATTGGTTTGAGTTATCTCTTGACATTGTATTGGCAACTTATGATAATGAAGTTTTTTGTTGGGTTTTCTTCCCCTAGAAGGTTTCCCAGGATAAATGTTGTGTCTCTTATGAATGTGTATTTATCAGTGATATTGTTCTTATGCGTCTCTTATATATTGAAATGAAAAGAACTATAATAATGGAATAAACATTAACATGGTATCGAAGCCAACCTGAAGGAAACATATTTCACAAGAGAAAACTGTCACTGTTGTAGTACCTGAAAATTAGGGTTTTTCAAAAGTGAAGCTTTTCAGCTCTAAAACCACCTAGAAAGTTTTACCCTCCCACAAGGATCATTTTGGAACTTAGAGCATACCTTTTCAGTGGCTTGATCTCCTAGAAAGTGAAACCCTAGTTTCATAAAAGTACCAAAAGTACCAAAAAACTAGTACCAGAAGTACCAGAAGTACCAGAAGTACCAGAGTACCAGAAGTACCAGAAGCACCACTCTAGAAATCCGTAGATCAAATTTGAAGGGGAACAAATTGTATTTTCTTATATCCAAGTACACCAGGCTACTCGCCTCAACCAAGCGCACCTCTTGGTAAGGTCAAAATTTGATTCTAAGCATTTTCATTTTTGGTCATTTTTCATAGCCTCAAGTACAAGATGTCTGCAAGCACAAAGCTTGTTGAGAAACTAGAAAACATAGACAACTTCCATGCCTAGAAGTATAGGATCAATCTGATCCTTGTAGAGAATGAGCTAGCAAGATTCATCAAAGAAGAAGTGGAGGAACCTGAAGATGTCGTAGAGAAAGCGAAGCATCAAAAGGACTCAATTAGGGCTCAAAGAATCCTTGTAGATTCAATAAAAGACCACCTGATCCCATATGTATCGTCCAATAAAACTCCGAAAGATATTTTTGACTCTCTAAGAAAACTATACGAAGGAAATAACATCAACCAAAAGATGAACCTAAGATCTCAATTGAAGAATACCAATATGCAGAAAGGAGAAATGATTCAAGAATATTTTTCTCGAATCTCAGAAATTAAAGAACAGTTAAAAGAAATTGGAGACACCATAGATGAAGATGAATTCATAAGGACGGCCCTAAATGGTCTCACAAGACCTTGGTATTCTTTCATCCAGACGATATGTGCCAGAAAGGAGAAACTACAGTTTGAGAGCCTATGGGAAGAATGCATCCAAGAAGAGACAAGGGTAGCTAACCATGAAGCACTACTATCAAGGGACGACGATCAAGACCTAGCTAATCATACAAAAGGAGGAAGGAAGAAACCCTACTTCAAAAGGGAAACTCATAGAGATCCTTAAGCTTCAAACAAATTCAACAACCAAGAATCTCATCCAAGAAATTTTAAGAAGAAAGGACAACGCAAGGGATGAGATCTCTCATCCATACAATTCTATCATTGTGATAAGATGGGACACAAGGAAAATTCTTGTCCAGTCAGAAGAGAAGAATACAAGAGATAGCACAAAAGGCAATGTGCCCACATAGTCGAAGATGAAGAACCACCTATGAAGATGATTAAGGACCATGTCTTGATCTCATCTCTCCCAGGATCTGTATCACCTGGAGAGGACACATGGCTCATTGATAGCGATGCATCAAAACACATGACGGGTAAGAAAAATACTCTCTCTTGTATTTCAGAAAATAAGTTGTCTCAGAAAGTGACTCAAGGGAGTGGGAGAATCAAACTACAAGCTAGATTCAGAAAACTCAATAACAATGAAGGATGTACTCTATGTACCAGACTTAAAGAAGAACTTACTTTCCATATCAACTTTAGACAAGAAAGGATATAAAGTTGCCTTCATAGATGGAGAAGTTCGTATGTGGGCTAAGGGAGAAACCTTAAATGAAGCAATCGTCATCGGAAATGAAGAAAATGGATTATGTAAGCTGAAGGGTCACCCAGAAACTACCATGACCCATGCCATCAAAAAATCATGCGAACTTTGGCATAGAAGATTAGCCCACATCAACTACAAGGCGCTACCATACATATGCAAAGTTGTCATAGGTTTACCAGAACTCAAGGTCGATCAAGAAGGCATATGCAATGGATGTGCGCAAGGGAATAATATCAAGAACCCTTTTCCAAAGAGGGATAGCAAAGCAAAAGGAGTATTGGAACTCATTCATTCAGACGTGTGTGGACCAATTCCATCATCCTCCATTAGCGGGTATGTATACTATGTATCCTTTATTGATGACTATTATCACAAGACCTGCATATATTTCTTGAAATCTAAAGATGAAGTATTCAGTAAATTCAAGGAATTCAAAGCCTTGAGAGAGAATCTTTCTGAAATAAAGATTAAGATACTCAGGTCAGATAATGGAGGAGAATATACCTGAAAAGAGTTCGTGAACTTCTGCAGATATGTTGGGATCAAGAGGGAACTCACTACTCCCTATAATTCCCAACAAAACAGTGTAGCTGAAAGGAAGAACAAAACAATCATGGAAGCTGTAAAGACCATGATTCATGATCAATATCTTCCTATGTGCTTATGGGCAGAAGCAACAATGGAAACATAGTTGACTTCATGCTCATTCAATTTTCAGGATTCATAGAAAACTACACTTCCTCCTTGCATAAGGACTCCTCCGAGCCCTTCCTTACAAGCATCTATGCACACGAGGAAGTCATTTTTGGGATCAACGATATTCAACATGGGTGCATGGGTCAGAAGGTGTTTTAGGGATTGAAATCTTTCTTCACATTCTTGTGTCCATGTGAATTTAACTCCCTTCTTTTGGAGGGAAGTGATTGGACAACCATTCTTGGAGAATCATTTTATAAATCTCCTATAGTGTCCTGCTAAGCCCATAAAGGATATGATATCCAAAACTTCCTTTGGGGTAGGCCATTCCATGATAGACCTGATCTTGTCAGGATCTACTGCTACTCCCTCTTCATATATGACATGGCCCAAGTAATGTGTTTGCTTCTGGAAAAAGTCACACTTGTTAAATTTGGCATAGAGCTGATGTTGTCTTAGTACTTGAATCACAATTCTAAGATGTTCCTCATGTTCCTCTCTATTCTTGGAGTAAATTAATATATCGTCAATAAAAACTAGCACAAATTTGTCTAGGAATTTGCTAAGCACATTGTTCATTAAAAACATAAAAGTTGCAGGGGCATTGGTCAATCCAAATGGTACTACTACAAACTCATAGTGACCATATCTCGTCCTGAAGGCAGTTTTCTGGATGTCTTCACCCTTGATTCGGACTTGATGGTATCTAGATCTCAAGTTAATCTTTGAGAAGATGGAAGCACCTCCCAATTGATCGAACAGGTCATCGATCCTAGGTAAGGGGTACTTGTTCTTTATGGTTACCTTATTGAGTTGTCTATAATCTATGCACAGTCAGAGGGTACCGTCTTTATTTTTCACAAATAGGACTGGTGCTCCCCATGGAGACACATTGGGCTGGATAGAGCCTCTGTCCATCAGCTCTTTTAGTTGTAATTTAAGATCAACTAGCTCGCGTGTGCTCATCCTGTAGGGTGTTCTAGACACTGGCACTGCTCTTGGTGCAAGTTCTATCGAGAAGTCGATGTCCCTTCTCGGAGGTAAACCCAATACCTCTTCCGAAAATACATCCTTATATTCTCTTAGTGTGGGGTGGTCTTTGAGGCTTGGTTTGTCATCTTCAACTGATTCCAACACCTGTATCGCATATAGTGGACATCCCTTTCTACAATACTTTCTCATTTGAAGGGATGATATTCATCTCACCGAGACATGGTTTTGGATCCCTTGAAGGGTTATCCTTTTTCCTTCTTCACTTACACATTCTAAGGTTTTATGGTAACAATCTAGTCTATATTTATATGTGGTTAGCCAGTCCATACTAATCAATAGGTCATACGATCCTAAGTGTAATACGTTAAGGGTTGCTTGGGTGGGGAATTCACCCATAGTGAATTGGCAAGATGGTATGACCTCCGCTACCTTTCGTTTGGTGCTAGTGGCTAACTGTACCAACCATGTCTTGACATATTTATGTGGATATAATTTACACTTATGAACAACCTTAGGGGCTATATAACTCAAATTTGAACTAGGTTCAATTAGAATAGACACTAGATGGTTGGTGATCATACCTTCCATCTCCACCACTGAAGCTTGGTGGTCATCTTGTTTATTAGCCATGACTGCATAAATTTGTGGCATACTCCTGGCCACATCATTGATGGTGGTAGTTTCTTGAATGTTGTAAATTCTCTGACTATTCTATTGTTGGTGCAGGCAGTCCCTTAGTAGATGTTCTTCTCCACAACCCCAACATTTCAAGGGTTCTTTCTTCAAGTTATCAATCTTTCCTGGGGTAGATCCAAAAGGTTTATTTCCACTCTGGGAGGGGAAATTCTACTGGTGTACACTTCGGGTTGGGAAGCTCATCCTTGAGTCCTTTTTATAGTTTTTAAATCTTGGGGATTTAAACCCCCTTTTCTGGAATCCCGAACTATTCTTCTCCTTCCAGCCTTCACGAGGTTATGTCTGATGCCCAAGATGTTCATAACAATATCTTTCCTTTTGGATAGTATCTTCTAGGGTCTTTGGATCGTCGAACTCAATACTATTTTGATATTCCTTAGGTAGTCCATTGATGCATCATTGCACCTTTTCCTTTTCTGCTTTTATATAGGGTACGTACCTCAACAATTCGAGGAATCTGCTGACATATTCCTCTATGGTGCGTTGCCCCAGCTTGAGTTCATAGAATTCTTTAGTCTTTTCATCGAAATACTTTTCCGATAGATACTTATTCCTGAAGTATTTCTCAAACCATTCCCAAGATAGGTCTTCTTCGTGAATCCCTTTTACGTTCTTAAGGTCTTCCAACAAAATGGAAGCCTTCCCATTCAGGTTAAAAGTGTCTACTCCGACCTTAAAATTTTCCAAGAAGTCATGGACTCTGAAATACTTCTTTAGTCCAAGCAGTCAGGCCTCTAATTCCTCTCCCTTATTTATTTCACCATCGAAAGAGGGTGGTTTGGCCTTCTTGAATTCTTTGAGATTATGATTTTTGGAATGAGTTCACTTCTTCCATTTTCTTTGGGAATAAGAACTAGTTTTTCTACTAGAAGATCCCTCTGAGTCACTAGTTTCCTTTCCAGAGGAGTCATCCAACACTTGTCTCTTATCTCTAGGGTGTACCTTTCTTGAGGTGTTCCTCCCAGTGTGGCCACTTAAAGGACCACATTTTCATATCTCAGGTGGGCTTCGACTTCTCTTTGTCTATCGTTGGTTCGCGTGACTGGTGTCAGGTCCATGTTGCAATTGTCTTTGTATGTCAGATAAGCTCTGCAACAAGACTGCATTAATTTTCATTTGTTTCTCTTGCTCTTTTATCAACCTTTCATTGTCCACCTTGCAGCTTTGTAGTTTGACCATGAGGCTTCTCACAGTCTCGGCTAGATCTGGAGGGGTCCCTACCACTCTCCTTTCGTCAGACTCTTCGTCTCTATTGTGGGAGCCATCCCCCACTTCGTTGTGCTTCACCATTCTATGCGTCTGCAGTTTCCCACGGTTGATCATCCACTTTTTGTGCAGGAACAACACTTATTGTTAGTCAACATTATATTCATTCACAATCAGCGCATAATTCATATTTTTTTTTTTTCAAATGCATACACACAATAGCAAATTTTCATTCTTATCTTCGGCTTTTGATAAAGTGGGTTAAGGTAGAGGGTTACTTCTTTTAAGGGTACTTCCAATGGAGTTTATGTGCAACTCTTTCATGAGCCCAAGTAGGCCAAGTGTTGTAACCATGCTCTGATACCAATTTGTCACACACCCACTATGGCAACTAAGATTTTTTTTTTTTTTCTTAACATCTTTTCTTCGAGGAACAAAATCCTCGATTTACTATGGGGCCTATTGTAGACCTTCCCTTCCCTTATCCTCCCCCATGTGATCATTGTCTATGACCACATGCCTTACCAAAAAGGTGCTTCCGACTTTCGTGATTCAGGGAATCGCGATGTAAGAGTTCCTCTATTCTTTGTCTTTCGAAATGCCGAAACCTGAAAGGGTATAACAGATCCTTAGCTCCTCCCTTGGGTTGCTTTTCATACGACTGGTCCTATGGCCTAGTGTTGGTCCTCTAAATTCTTTCGAGGTTTCGTGATTCGGGAAATCGCGATGCAATTGTTCCACCTTTCCCTTTCGAATCCCCGGAACCTGAAAGCTTGGTATCATCCGAATCTATGGCTTAGATCGTCAACTTGATCAACAGCCCGGATTAAATCCCGACATTCTACCTTTCAGGATTTCTGGCGGGGTCTTCACTCCTATTCCTCTGATGTCTAGAACCTCGGTGGCCTTAGATCTTCTCCATGCATCCCTACAAATGGGCCTTTCAGATTCTTCAGGGACTCCTCCTCCCTTCCACAAGACCCTATCCAATGGCCTAGGGCACATTCACAGAGTACATCGGGGTTTCACGTACCAGGATTTCACGACTAGTGAAGATAAAGGGTCTTGCCCTTGGGTTTCCCGGGTGCCGAAATGCTGAAACCTATTCAATCAAAACCAATTTGGGGTTTCGCATATCAAGATTTCATGATTGGCGAATACGAGGGAACTTACCCTTGGGTTTCCCGAGTGCTAAAACACTGAAACCTATTCACGCTAAACCAATTCGGGGTTTCACATATCAGGATTTCATGACTGGTGAATACGAGGTAACTTTCCCTTGGGTTTCTAGGGTGTCGAAATGCCGAAACCTATTCACGCTAAACCAATTCCAGGTTTCATATGAAGGTTTCATGATTGGAGAATACGAGGGAACTTTCCATTGGGTTTCCCGAGTGTCAAAATGTTGAAACACTAAAACCTATTCATGTTAAACCGATTTGAGGTTTCTCATATCGGGATTTCGCGACTAGCGAGTATGAGGGAACTTGCCCTTGGGTTTCCTGGGTGCTGAAATGCCGAAAGCTATTCACGCTAAATCGATTCATGGTTTCACATATCGGTATTTTATGACTGGTGAATACGATGGAACTTTCCCTTGGGTTTCCGGGGTGCCGAAACGTTGAAATGCCGAAATCCTGAGAGAACCACTCTCTCTTGTACAAGGTTTCCAGACTCAGATCAAATGATCCTTCAATGGGTTCTTGGGTAATTATCCCTAGGATTGGTGACCCAACTGAAAAGCCTTCCTAAATCACCAAGCTATGAACTCTGTGACAAGGGTGAAGTAAACTCGTGGGTTTACTAAAACGATAGTCTTTTCAAGGAACTCACTCCGACTCTGGAATGCGATGGAACTTCCCAGAAGGAGGTGCCTTTAGAAAATCAAACCAGGGCATAGCGTGAGTCAAGTAAATGGGACAAATATCAAGGGAATAGACTTGTAATCTGAACTTATTCATTCTATACATAACCCAATTATGGTCATATAAGTATAAACATGCATCCATTATATTCTTATCAAAACACCAGGCAAACACTTATATACAAAAACCATTTATGAGTGTACAAACATGAGCATGCATCCAGGATATTCAATTCAAGATACAAGATATAAACACTTATCAGAAAACACCAGGTGTGACGCAACTGCTGAGAGGGGTGCTCATTTTGACCCAACTGTAGGCTCAGTGACTCCAAATGGATTTACCACTAGCCACCCCTGAGCTAGACCACGATGCTCAAGATTCAGTGTCCTACTTCCAACTCAATGGAAGTCAAGGAAGAAGGTTAATCTCCTTCTCATTTATTCATAACTCCTTATATTTCTCAATTTTCTCTCAGTTCTCTTCTGCGATATCTATCGCGCATGCTCTCCCCTCTTCCCTCCTTTACCACACTTCCTCTCTTGCCTTTTTCTCTGCAAGATTGTGTGTCACATGAATTTCCCCATTTGTGGTTAGGTCTGGGAGCTGTTATGAATGGGCGGTTCACCCCCATCCCCTCATTAACTCTTGAGGATCCTCCCCACCTACCTATCTGACAGGAAATCCATTCGAGGGTCAGAGAGCTTCTTTGATCTTTGAGCAAGTAAAAACCAGTACGGTACTGGCCTGGTGGAAGTTAGCGCAACCAATCCAGGTCCCTTCCACCACCTCTCATTATCCATCGTGGTCTCTTTTAGCACATCCCCCTCCCAGCAGTCATGCAACACATTATCATAACATAATTTACATTCATCGACCTTCTATACAAAGGTCCATCAAATCAAACATTCACATCTTTTGTGTTTTCCATAGTTCTTGGCCAATATAGTTATTTTTACAGACTAGGGGAAATAGGGTGTTACATCATCTAGGGCCGCACCTTACTATATTATAATGTAATGCAAATTATTTTTTTTTTGGAAATTAAAACTTGTTTCTCAAGTAATTATTTGAAATTGTTATATTTATTTTATGACATATTGTTTTTCAATGGAATCTTAACAATAATTTCCTTCCTTTTATAATAATTTACTCTTTGTAGATATCTAAATTTAACTTTTAAAAAATAAAAATAAAAATTTTAATTTTTATAGCATTATGTGAAAACTAAATATTTATAAAATAAAAACGTTTTTAGGAACCATATCCTAAATAACCATTCTACCTAAATTTAAATGAGTCTCTTCTCCTAATAATTAAGGTATAAAACCAACTTTGATTAAAAAAAATTGAAATTATCGTACTTAGTAGAAGTAGAATTGTCACTAAAGATTATGCATTTTAAATGAGTTTCTCCTCCTAATAATAAAGGACAATGTAAAAGCAACTTTGATTAAAAAAAACTTAAATTTATTGTACTTTGTAGTTGTATAATTATCACTAGAGATTATGCATTTTAAATGTGTTTCTCTCCTAATAATAAAAGATGGTGTGAAATCAACTTTGATTGGAAAAACTTAAATAAAGGATGGTGTCAAATCAACTTTGATTGGAAAAACTTAAATTTATTGTAATGCAAATATAAATGGATGTTTATTAGTCAAGAGAAATTCATTTGAAATAGTTTCATAAATATATACTAGATATAATAATGGGTAAGAAGCTTCTTATTTTAATAATAAAAATAAAATACAAAAATTGTTTAAGAGGACAAAGATGAGAGCATGTGTGACAAGTGGCAAATCAAATCTTCCTATAAAATGGGGACAAAAAAATAAATTCATCTTCATTTAATAGATCACTATTCCATGATGATTTATTTTGAATCTTTCATACCTGATGATTTATTTTGAATCTTTCATCCCTCATGATTTATTTTGAATCTTTCATCTAACAGAGTATGTCTTAATTGAAACCATGATTTATGGGTTTCTAGTTTAACTATCCCATGGAGGATGATGGAAAATGATAGAATTTCTAAGAGAATTCACTACAATAACATCATTCCTTTTGTAGGGAAATTCACTACGACGGGTTGTTGTCTAAATCCTTATGCTTAAGCATCATTCCTTTTGTAGGGAAATTCAACATGTACTTGTGTAGTGGAAGAATGGTTGAAAAAGTATTAAGAATGATTTTAAAATTATTAAATTGTGATAGTCTAATAACAAAGGAAGTTGATTGATAATTTTACGTGTGTACATAATGATCATGGAGATAAAAAAAAATTCATAAAGTGCACATCTGTTTAAAATCAAGTGTTTGAAACTAAGTATGATTGAAGAGAAAATTAATGGATATCATTCAACTCATTTTTTCAATATTAAAGATTTATCAAAATAAGAAAATTTTGATCTCAAAATAATAAGTTTGGATTTATCATTTTTATTTTACATTTAATACTAGTTTTAATATGTATAGCATATAATTATTTTGTGTGAGTATTATAATACTTTTGTGCAATAATTTAAATTGTTTTTACATAATCATTTAAAGATGTGCAATAATTTTTATTTTTTTTACATAATCATGTAACGGGACATGGCTTAACTTGTGTTTGAATTGGCGATGAGTACTTAATGGTATGCATCAATGTTTTAGTATTTTTATTTATTACACCGTAAGGTAGACGAATACTCCTCACCAGACCATGTACTTCCCATGGCATTTGGGCTCTCTGACCATGTTGAGCTCGCTCATACCAGGAATAATTCATTTGTGCATGAATCTTTGGAAAAACACGTGAATTAAAACCATAAGAAAAGCATGAATCACAGTTGAAGAAAATCATGATAGCCGCATTTTGGATTTATTCGTTGACTCATCAGGCAATGGTTCCATCTTCTTTTTGTGTTTATCCTTCTGTTACATAGGAAAATAAAGTCCCAATTTATTGAGAAGAGAGACAACACATTTGTCTCATCTGCAACGATTCAATGTAGAAGAGGGGGAAAAAATCATCTAAAGCATATATAAATATCAAATGTCACTTGATTTTAACATTTACCTCGTCCTTCCTCTATTCATGTGTTTGTGTGATTAGGCTTCTAGGTTTCAGTAGAATATGATTTTGTGTGTTCTCGGTTGTCTCAGTCTAATTCTGAGTGCATTCTAATGGTATGTCTATGGATTAGTATGTGATAGAGGAGGGGTTTGGGATGGACTAAAATAGAGACAACGAATTTCTTCTCGCTGGAATAGAATGGAGGCAATGGAGTTTTAGAGAAACTAAGGATGCAGTTGAGATCAATGCTCTTTCTCAATACTTGTGTGACTTCAATTCTAGGTACATTATAGTATTATTCCCTCTTAGCCCTATTCATTTCTATTAATTTTTGGGTGTCGCAATGAGGGTCAGGTCCTATTCTTAACCTTTGTACTTTTATTTTCTCTCAGAAGCTATGGATATGCTAGTGATTTCATTTCTTTCTATATATTCATCCTTGCAATGAGTGTTGGGTTCTTCTTTGAGCTGACCTTATTTCATAATCATAGCGGATTTCTATCATTTCATCTAATATCTTCTATGATTTTCTCTCATAAACCCTAAAAAATATTATGCATCAATGGTTTAAATTAGCAATACCCAGAAAGATGCGAAGCTCTGTTAGAGTGGTCGGGGCTAGAAAATCCCAGATGACTTGAATATTGGTTGGATCCACATGAACCCCATGCTCATCAGTAATGTATCCCAGATACTGAACCCGGGTCATGCCAAAAGTGCACTTCTCCAAATTGGCACACAACTTGTGTTTCCGCAGTGTTTGGAGGACCTGTCGGATGTGGTGGTGGTTCTCTTCCCAAGTCTAGATGAATATTAGGATTTCATCCAAGTACACTACAACAAATGAGTTGGTGAATGGTTGTAATATGTCATCCATCAGCCTCATGAAGGTTCCAGGAGTATTCGTCAACCCAAAATGCATGACCAATGTTGGCCCTTGGATATGTAAGGAAGCAAAAATTAAGGAAGAAAGGTGAAGTATGAATTGCGCAGAAGATACATAAACCGAGGAAGGTTCTAAGTGGGAAAAGAAGTAGAAAAAAAGGAGAAAAGGAAGGAAAATCTAGTTGTTGGAAGAGAAGATCGAGGAAGAAAGAGAAGTAAAGAAAAGGGATCATGGAAAACTTGGTAAGAGAAAGAAGAAATCAACGAGTGCTTTGGAGAACCTCGTGGAAAAGGAGGAAGGACAGGCTGGTGAAGCCCTGAAAAAATGGGTCAAGTTGACCTAAGGTTTTGGACCTAGGGTTTTGACACCTAGACTGTTTCCATGTAATGTATAAATAAAGGTCTAGAAGACCTCAGATGGTTTGTTCTAGGTTGGTTCATTGATACTATGGTTGTTATTGTTGTTCAGTATCATTGTAGAGAACAATGTTGAGACTATATTGTAATATCTTCAGTTGGGTGTGAAGATCGACCCTACAGTTGGGTACATAGGGAGGTAAGGGAGAAAGAGAGAAAGAGAGGGAGAGATCTGCAAGCTAAATGCGCAGATAGAACTGTATGTTTTCACATAATATATCAAGAAGCACAATTTTGTGGGCATAGCCCTAGGGAGAGGGTGAACCACGTATATCTTGTTGTTCTTTGTGATTGATGTTGTGATATTTACTATCTCTTAGACTGTTACTGCATCGTTTTGTTAGATCTTATATATAACTTGTGAAGTAGGCTTAAGTGAGATAAATAATAACTATATTGTTGTGTGTTGTTGTCCTGGATCCACTTTGCATTTCCTTTGGTTGTAGACAACTATGTCCTACAACCCCCTATTGCTACTTCGGGTGAGACTTCATCTGCTTTGTAGGTGTTGCCAAAAGCACCGGTAGTTAGGGTTTTGTTCGTGCATTGTTGAAGCGTTGAACCCTGGGTATGCCCTTGTGCCAACAAATGGTTCTGTTGTCGAGACCAAGATATTTTTGAGGGAATGTTAAGGTGGTTCCCATCAAAGACAAAAATTCAGAAGTGGATAGAAGAACAAGAGACGGACTTCATTGAATCCTAGAACAAGAACCCTAGCATTAGTATAGAAGATTGGTTCTGAAGGTACATATTCACCGACATACATAAGATTTTATTTGGAGGAGTTCATAAGGAGTTATACAAGTGGTTAAATACATTAGCAGATACCCATTTTGATATCATATATAGACCACCTGTGGTTTGGACAGCAACGCTAATCAACAAGGTCAAGAGAGTTGATAATGTTGTGTATAGAGAAGTGGATCTCTAGTTTGATAACACTATTGGAGGGTACATTATTGAGTTTTCTATTGATAGAGTCAAATCGTTTAGTCAAGCAGAGAGGTACTTATTTAAGGGACCTATAGGGAAGTTCCTACACTTTTTGAAGATAAGGATTAAGATGTTATTTCATGAGAAGAATATCCCGAAGATAAAGTAAATGTAATGTTCAAAAATTTAGACAACGACATTGACATAGAGGTTGGACTCATGCACAGTAGGAGACCATTCACAAAGGTTCCTATTGAGAACATATTTAAGAAAAACTATGAAGGTGATGGATTCTATAGTGGATAAGAAGAAGATCTAACAAACAAAGAGCATTGAAAGTCTACAATAACAGAGGAAGTTTAGACCGAAGAACTTTTCCAAGGAGAACCAAAAATTTCAGGAACTGTGCCTACTGTGAAGTAAGTATTATTACTCCTATTGTTTTAGCAACAATAAGTAACCATAGTAACCAGAGTAGTCAGAGCAGTCAGAGTACTATTACAAGCAATTTAGTACATACTCAGTCAAGAAGCCAGGGAAGATCTATGGTAGATGAAATGAGGTTACTGATATTTAGAGGAGATTGATATGATGATCCTGATCAACACTGGTTCTTATGCGAAGCTTTATGGAGTATCAAGAAATTCATTGATGAAGCTATTAAGATAACTTAGTTTAGTACTACCTTGAGGGATCATGCTCTAAACCGATATATGAAGTTTGTTTCAGGACTTGGACAGCCTAAACCGTTGAATGTTATCAAGAATGAATTGAGTGCAGAATTCAAGAAACCTAAGTTGGAGTCATAATGAATTACAGATATGAAAGAGATCAAGAAGAAGGTCATTGAACCTATTTGGGAGTTTGATCATAGATTTAAGACTTTGATAGGTTGGTTGAGTTTTCAGATTCCAGAGGAATATAATAAAGAATGGTTCATCATTGCTCTCTTGCCACACATCAAAGTTCCTCTGATGCAACAGAATGTTGCATCATAGGATGAATTATTGGATATCTCCATGAAACTAGAAGAATCCCCTGTAGGAGAAGCCAACCTAGGTATGAGCCAAATATTGAATTAGTTAACTAGTTTATCTCTACAGGTCGAATATATGAAGAAAGACAAAGGAAAAGAGAAAAGGTAATATATCTGGTGTATCATATGTATATCATAGGGCCATAACAAATAGAATTGTCCCCTATTTCATGAATACTTTCCTCTAGAGCACCTAGTCCTTTGAAGGAGGCTATTGTACCCTGATGTGAGGTATGTAGAACTAGACATCCCCTAGTAAATGTTATTATATGCAAAAATATTTCCAGACACCTACCAATCTTTACTGCACATTCTGAAAGTCTGTGGGACATGATGAGAAGGATTGTAGGTCTTATGATCTCTTTCATGAAATATCAATGGATACATATAGAATTCAAGGAGAAACACAACAAGAAGGAAACAATGTATAGTTCAACTACCCATGAAGAGGAAAATTCAACCCTCATGGTGGATTTAGAGGAAGAGGACGAGGAGGAGGTATGGCTCAAGGAAGAGGATGAATCATCTGTTATAAATACACACAACCAGGACACTTGGAAAGGGATTGTCAGAACCCTTATACCACTTGCAACTATTGTAACTCGTTTGATCATGTCATCGAAGATTGTCAGTATTGTTGGTCAAACTCCAAGAGAGGCGAGGAGGAAACGAACAAGTACAATTAATATCAGCAGAACCTCATGGTGAAGACCCCAGAGTCATTTGTATTACTCGAGGAGTCATTGTTACAAGATAAGACAGACTGACCCTAGGAAAGACTGTAGACGGATCAAGGATCAAAATAGTTTCAAATAAGGCACAATTGTTTGATCCAAGGAGAGAGAGGCATACTTTTGAGGAAGAAAGGAAAGAATTTGTAGAAGGACAAGATTCTTCATCTAAGGCACAACCAGAAGTAAGGGAATGTGGAATTACATTGGCATTTGATCAGTCTTCTAGGCAATGAAAAGAGGTAAGAAAGCTTATGGAATTCTTATGTACTTGTATTAATTTGATTAAGGATGACATAATTGTATAAGAACTACAATACTTGATAAGACAATATGAGATAGGAAAGGTATATCCTCTATTGAATAAATCAGTACATCAAGTATCAAGAAACAAAAGGACAAAGAAGGAATTACACCTTAGTGCTCATATTGGAGACTATGATGTGGACTATGTGGTCCTCGAATTGGGATCAAAAGTCAATGTTATGAAAAAGAAGACTTGGGAATTGATGGGAAAACCTAGAATGATTTACTCTCCTATCAGGCTCAGTATGGATAATCAACGGGCGATGAGCCCCTTTGGTAGACTAGAACATGTTCCTGTAGACATTGATGGGGTAAGGAAATTTGCATACTTCGAAGTAATTGAGATTGTTGATGATAGTTGTCCCTATCCTTCACTATTAGTAATTTATTAGGCTTTCAACAACTGGACTTTTGTTTACCTAAAGAAAAGAAGAATGACAATTGAAGGTAATTTCCTTAAAGTCATTGGACCTATGGACCCAGATGAAGGTCGTAGATACGCATAACCTATATGGGAAGAATACTGTGGATATGAGATATAAAACATCTACAAGATGACAACAAGACAACATGATTACATTAATCCTACAACAGACAAAAATCTTAGTTGGCGAAGTGAAAGCGCATGTTCATCAGATTCAAAAGAGGCATTAAAAATTTGGCAGAACAAGATGTATGAAGTCTCCACAAGGTGGTGTACCAGATTGACCAAATAAGTTCGCTTGATTGGCACATAATTAACTAACCTTCCAACGTTTGATGGCTTTTATCATTTAGAGACATTTCTTGTTGAATTTGAGAAAATTGTACCAGTACAACAAAGGATGTTGCCACTAGATGAAGCTTTGAAAGCCACACTAGCTAGATGGTGGAGAGCACACAAGAAGAACATCGTGGAGTGGACACAATGTCACACCTTATTGACAATGCACTTTTCAGACCAAGCTTAAGGATGCAAAGTTCATTACATAGTCCAAAGTTGTCCTAAGGACCACATGCAAAGCTGTGAGGAGCTTGAAGCAACATTCCTAAAGAGAAATGGGTGCATAAGTTCATTAACACCTTGGATACTACGTCTATCAACTGGTATCTTCATGCAAAACTGTACCTCATCACTACAGACTAGTATGGAATGACTCAGAACTTTATAGCTACATTTCTATTTGAGAGTTAGTACCCTACAATAGATCATCCCTTACAAAGTGAAAGATAAAAGGTCTTTTAGGAGGCACCTAACCTCCCTTTTGAGCAAGAATAAGATAAATGGAATGTGCCTCTTCATCAGTTACAAGGTTGCTACAATATTAATGTTGATGAGGATGATGACCCTAGAGATGTAAACATTGCAGAAACTGAAGGGCACAAAGACATAGAAGGGCCTGGGATTGAATTACCCTTTGTTGGACAACCTATAAAAATAAGGAAAGTTAATATTGGAATAGAGAAAGCACCTAAGATAGAAAATATTGGAGACTATTGGGATGATGCCACTATTAACAAGATCACAGAGCTACTACATGAATATCAGGACTTGTTTCCAACCAAGTTCACAGACATGAAGGGCATTAAAAGGCCCCAGGGAGAAATGAAGATCCCCTTGAGACCAAATGCAACACCTATCAAGAAGATACCCTACAGACTAAATCCCAAATATAAGAATAAAGTTAGGATTGAATTGGATAGAATGTTGGAGGAAGGAATCATAGAACTTGTTGAATAATCCAAATGGATTAGCCCTATGGTTTTCCAAGATAAGAAGACATGATAAATAAGAATTTGTGTATACCTAAGGAAGTTGAACGATGCATGTCTACATGACCCATTCCCTACACCATTTACCAACGAAGTCCTATATAATGTAGGAGGACAAGAGGTTTACTCATTCATAGATGGATTTTCAGGCTATCACCAGATCAGAATTGCTAAGGAAGATCGACATAAGACCACATTTTGCAACAGAATGGAGGTCGTTCCAGTATATTGTAATGCCTTTTGGCTTGAAGAATGCACCAACCATCTTTTCCAGGGTGGTGGTCGAAGCATTTAAGAACTTTCTACATAAGTTCCTAGAAGCTTATTTTGATTGTTGGACTATCTTTAGCCTACTAAAAGACCACATTGAATGTTTAAGATTGATGTTAGATAAGTGCAGGCAATGTTAGATTGCCCTGAATTTGAAAAAAAGTATTTTATTTTCACCCTTTGGAGTGTTTCTAGGGAATATCATGTGTAAGTAGGGATTGTTGGTAGATCCTTCCAAGATTGCCATCATTGTTGATCTACCTCCCCCTACTTTGGTCAGATAGCTACGCACTTCATTGGGGCACACTAGATACTACAAAAATTTCATTAAAGATTATGCACAGATAAGAGAACCTATGGAGAATCTATTAAAGAAAGAAAGTAAGTTTCAATCGACAAAAGAATGCCAGCAGAGCTTTGACGCACTAAAGTAGAAAATGGTCACTACGCCAATCTTGGTTTTCCCAGATTAAAGTAAGGAGTTCAATGTTCATTTTGATGCTTCGTCCATTGCATTGGGAGCAGTTTTAGCACATCTGGGTGTAGGAGACATTGACCACCCTATAGCCTTTGCAAGCAGGAAGCTTTCTACAGCTGAGAGGAACTATACTACAACTTAAAGAGAAGGCTTGGCTATGGTCTATGCACTGCATAAGTTTAGACACTACTTGTTGGGAGGACATTTTAAGATGTTCACTGACCACTCTGCATTGAAATACTTAGTCAACAAGCCAGTGTTGGGGGGAAGAATATGTAGATGGCTACTCCTATTCTAGGAATATGACTTTGATATTGTGGTTAAGCCAGGAAGAACGAATAAAGGACCTGATCACTTATCTAGGTTGGAACATGGAGAGGAACCTACCATTATGGAGGATACACTACCAAATGCATAGTTGTTGGCCATCAGTAAATTCGATGATCACTTCACTGAGATAGTTAAGTTCTTGTCCACATGAATGGCGCCTCGCGAGCACACAATTATTCAGAAGAAAGAGTTGGTAATTCACACATCTAATTTTCAACTCATAGCACACAAACTAGATGAGATCTTGAGGAGATGTGTTATGGAGGTAGAAATACCATTGATTATTTCAGAAGCACACAAAGGCATCGCAGGAGAACATTATGCAGGAAAATAAAAAACACATAAAGTTCTCAGAACCGGCCTTTGGTGGCCTACTTTACACAAGGATTCTAAGGAATACTATAGAGCCTATAATGTATGTAAAAGGGTAGGAAATCCTTCTAGAAGTGATGAGATTCCTTTGGAGCCACAATTAAAACTATGAGTATTCAAGAAATGGGCCATTGATTTTATGGGACCTATTAACCCACCAGGAAGGTTCACGGGAGAGAGATACATTATCGCTACGACAAAGTATTTGACTATATGGGTAGAAGCAAGAGAAATCAAGGATTCTAGTGTAGCTACAGTTGCGCAACTAATTTTTGAGGATATCATAACAAGGTTTGGATGCCCGAATATCCTCATGAGTGGTCAAGGCACACACTTCATCAACAAAAATATTGAAGCCTTGACTCAGGAATTCAAAGTTCACCATCAGAAGAGCACTCCATACCACCCATAGGCAAATGGTATAGCTGAATCTTTCAATAAGATCTTGGAGACAACGCTGATTAAGATTTGTAGTGTTAATAGAGATGATTGGGATTTAAGAATTCCAGTAGTATTATGGGCCTAAAAAATTACCTGCAAGAAGTTAACAACACAGACCCCATTTAAGGTAGTCTATGGATTAGAAGCAGTGGTACCTATGGAATACTTGGTTCCTAGTTTAATAATTGCATCATTTATAGGTATGGACAACATAGGCATTTTTCAAGATAGGCTTGCGCAGTTACTGGAACTAGAGGAAGACAAGTTCATCGTAGGATTTCATCAGCAGTTACATAAACAAAGAGAAAAGGATTATCATGACAGACACATCAGGAGAAAATCATTTAAGCAGGGAGATTTGGTATTGTTATATGACAACAAGTTCATGAAGCATTCAGGGAAGTTTGGGACACATTGGATAGGACCATTTGAGGTTGCATATGTTACATAAGGATGAGTTGCACAATTGAAGACCCTTAATAGAGAATGGAAAGAAGGTTTGGTAAATGGGAGCTATTTGAAATTGTATTATGACAACTAACTTTCTCGCAACTCTTAGGAAACGCACAAGGAAGAAGTGTCCAGGTACCAGGTGCAGTTGAAACTGGGTACTAGACACAAAAAAGACTGTCTACACAAGACAAGGAGGGACAATGCAGAAATCACAGGCTTCTCCGCGCAGTCTATAGTGGAAGTAAACAAAAGGTTCAGTCTTGGAGTGACTCGGGATGAGTCACATGTGAGTGTTGGGGGCCTGCTGGCCCTTGGATATGTAAGAAAGTGAATATTAAGAAAGAAAGGAAAAGTATAAACTGTGCGAAAGATACATAAATCGAGGAAGGGTCAAAGTGGGAAAAGAAGTAGAAAAGAAGGAGAAAAGGAAGGAAAAGCTAGTCGTTGGAAGAGACGATCGAGGAAGACAAAGCAGCAAAGAAAAGGGATCGTGGACAACTCAACAAGAGGAAGAAGTCATCAATGATTGATTTGGAGAACCTCATGGAAAAGGAGGAAGGGAAGGCTGGAGAAGCCCTGAAAACATGGGTCAAGTTGAGCTAGGGTTTTGGACCTAGGGTTTTGGATCTATGGTTTTAACACCTAGACTGTTGCCATGTAATGTATAAATAAAGGTCTATAAGACCTGGTAGGGTTCGTTCTAGGTTGGCTCATTGCTACTATGGTTGTTATTGTTGTTGAGTATTGTTGTAGATAACAGTGTTGAGACTCTATTGTAAGATCTTTAGCTGGGTGCAAAGATCGACCCTACAACTGGGTGCGTAGGGAGGGAATGTAGAAAGAGAGAAAGAGAGGGAAAGATCTGCAAGCTAAGTGTGCAAATAGAACTGTATGTTTTCACATAATGTAATATCCATAGGCTAAACCCAATTGTAAATGTAAATGCAAAAGTACTAAGTTGGTGAGCTATTTGATAACATTTTTGTATGCACCTTTCATGGTATAGTGCGCACATGTACTGCGCAACAAAATGATGAAGTGTCCACATTCCAGGATACTGTTCACAGCAACTTAAGTGTGCACAATATTGAGGCTAGGAAGCCTTTATGTATATGATGTGTTTTATAGATTGCTGAACCAGTTATTATAAGTTGGGATGCTTATGTTTTGATTAGGCTAGAGAGCCTAGATGTTAAAGGCCAGTGAACCTATTTTTGTATATGTCTCATAATTAATATAAAATACAACTCTGCGCACATATTGACCATGATAAAAGAGTATGGAGGACTAAACTCCACTAGTTAGGAAAGGGTGGGGGATAAAAGTTAAGAAAAAGGGCTAAGCTAGGGAGCTTAAGACAAAAAGGAATATTATATTAATATTTCTTAAAGTATAAATTATGGATAATTATTTTATCCTAAGTTCCAAAGTTGGGGACAAGTGGGCCAATGTAGCTCTCAACATGACAAGTGTCAAGCTAGGGATATGCATACAAATTGTAGGAACTTAGTTCATTTTCAAATATTTGGGACCATCATTCCTTCCATCATTGAGTCATCCATTCAACGATATGAGGACCATTCACTCACGCAGTCAGCTATCCTCCATACTTCCTGTCATTGTATTAGAACCTATATCCAAATCCATACATGTTTGTCTAGCTAGTTAGCTTGGGAGTTGGACTGAAGAAGTGGGTTGTCAGGCCCGTGGGATATTGAAGAGGTGGGTTTTTAGGTCCATTATAAATTTCTCTTTGGGTGAGATAATTTTTGGGAATTGATTTCCTAAAGGTGATGAACTATAGATACAGTGCTATGAGACTTCTTGTCTGACCTATTGTTGAAGCCCAGAAAGGAAGTCAAGCAGCTGACGGACTATTGAGCAGAGAAGGGGCACACTTCCTGGGGTGGGACATGCATGTTGGGAATGAGGGACTATACGATGCTAGTTGAGTGAGCACCTGTGATGGAGTTTTTCCTGTTGTCTACGAGCTATTATCCTGGTTAGGAATCCCTTTACCCGGGTGGAGTTTAGTCCCATCTCGGGGGTGACCCACTACTGAGAATGATGAGCACTGTGGTCTAAGGATGGGAGGTTTGTGGAAGGTCTGAGCACATTTGGTGATATTTTTACTAAGATAAGTGCCAATTGTGTGATAAATTTACATGCTGCATTATTATTTATGTGTTCAGTTTTATGGGTTTATATTATGCATGGTTATAACTATTTGTATGTTTATGGGTATTTCCTGTATATGTTGCATGTCTATGTTTTTTGTTATTTCAGTATGAATCCATGCATTTACAGAATGTATTTTTCTATTTACATTTTATATATAAACCTTCTACAAGAGTTATATGTGTGTATATGTTTTAATTGCATGCAGTTCGAAAGATATATGTGGCGTAGCTTAGTTTGGATATTGGGTATGTTACAATATGTTCCACAGAGAGAACATAAGAGTTCTTTGGCATAGCATGTCCTAACACGGATGGTCGGGGATGTGTATGTATATGTTTTAATTGCATGTAGTTCGAATATTTATGTGACGTAGCTCAGTTTGGATGCTAGGTATGTTACAGTATGTTCCGCAGAGAGAACAGATAAGTTCTTTGGCATAGCATGGCCTGACATGGATGGCCGGGGACATTACAATATGGTATCAGAGCTTCATTTTTCAACGTTGAGCCTGGATGGGCCGAACAAGCTGAGTAGAATCAAAATTTCATAGAGAATATATCTCGAAGTGGCCAAATTTTGAGTTGCAGAACGTCCATAATAAATTTTAGAAACAAAGACGCAGAATTGGGAAAAGCACCAATTTTCGTTGTTAAATTCATAGGAAAAGTGAGAAATTTGGCCAAGTGGTGATATGTTACTGGTTTAATATATTTTCTAGCAAATTCGGACCTAGAATTGGTCGAATTTGAAGATACAGTGAAGCCATGACAGATGGAGCAAATTTTGAAATTAAAATTCTCAATTCGTAAATTGATTTTGGGAAAACATCCATTCCATAAATGTCAACCCACAACGATTTGTTGTTACAGAGGTTTAATTGGTGTTATCGGGGTGAAATTGAATGAATTTCATGGTGGAAGAATTTTTATGGTAAATTGGGGAAAAATTTAGGTAAAAATCCCCAATTTCTACAGCGGAATTCATGAGGAATTGATGCACATAAAAATGAATGTGCACGGGTGGGCACACTAAAAATGCATGATGCATAGTAAAATATTGAGATATGTAAGAATTGGGCACTTCCTAGAAAAATGTTAACGTGCGGATGCGTGCTCTAAAATTTGGTACCACACAGAAAAATAGTGGTGTGCTGGTGCATGCACTAAATTTTGACATCGCGCAGAAAAATAGTGGTGTGAGGGTGCACACACTAAATTTTGACACCCCGTGGAAAAATGTTGGTGTGCACACTAAATTTTAGGTGTTGGGTGGAAAAATTTTGGTGTGCAGAGGTGCTCACTAAATTTGGCGCTGCGCAGAAAAATGATAATGGTGCGCGTGGTGTGTGCAGTAATGGAAAAGTGCAGAGAAGTTTGGTTGGTGCACGCACAATGTGAGTATATGTTGTCGCACGACAATTTAGAGAATGGTGTGCGGTGGGGCGTGATAAATTTTGGCATGGTGCAGCACGTCGAGTGAAATGTGCATGGAATATCAGTGCACAGTACAAAAATTGTGCATGGAATAACACCGCACGGTACAAAAACTGTGCACGGTGGATATTGCCACACGACATAAAAGTAGTGCGCGCAAGTTATTGGTGCGACATATAAATGATACATAGTGGTTTTAAAGTGCGCAAAGAATGATTTACCTTGTGTTGTTGTTGTGCATGGTAAATACAGGTTTACAAGATGGATTTTGTGCACACAAATTTGTTTGGATGATGAAAAACAACAAAAAACCGACAAATTTTCGTGACATTTTATAATATTTGAATGTCAACTTTTTGCAACGCGTTTTTGAGGCCCTTAAGAGCATTTTTAGCTACTAAAAAACCATGAGGACACAGTGTCTATGGCACACTTTGTCTCTATAGCTCAAATAAAATATCTCGGAGAGAGATTTCTAATGGTGTAAACCGTTCGTCAAGTAGATCTTTTATGAGAAAGTTACAACACAAATAGTGGAGGGTAAATTTGATGACCCAACTAACTTCAAACGGCCATAACTTTCTTCTCCAGAATCATATTGAGGCGTAGGAGTAGTCAGTGGAAATATATTGAGCCATAGAAGACATTCCTAGAGATAAATTAAATTTCTGAGCATGATAAAATTGTTTAATATCGAAAATAAGGTACATGCAGCCTATCAATAACAATATGGTATTTTGGGCCTAGAACTTCAGCAAACTGCAAATAGTATCTTGGAGCCCAGAAAGAGATGAAACTTGGACAGAGTGTCCATAAGATGTATATGAAGAAACCCAATTGATATCCTATGAAATTTCCAATGGTGTAGGTGAAAAAATGCATAATTACATCGCAGATTTGCACCAAGCTGGAAAATGAATAGAAAAATTAATGGGCAAATTTCCAATAACCATAACTTTCTTCTCAAAACTTGGAATTGAGCATGGAAATAGGCGTTGGAAAGGTATTGGACAATGGAATATAATTTTCCACCCAGAAAATTGATCTAGGCATTCCATGGTTCAGGAAATCAGAAGAAAGAATTCTGATTTTGCAGAGTTAACAACAACTAGATCAGATCAAGATCAACTTAGAGTCCACATTAATGGAAGAGGCACAAGGGACTTACAGTCAAGAGGATGCGATCATAGGGATGGATGTCGATTTTGGCATTGAAGGAACAAACTCCAATGGACATGGAGAAGGAAGAGATGAAAACATGAATATGGTAGAGACCATTAAAAGTTTACAGAAGGATGTCCAAAGCCATAAAGCTAATAATGAAAGGCTTCTCAGAGCTAAGGAGCAGTAGGATGACTTCAACATGAATTTATTGCAAAGATTGAACATAATAGAAAATAAATTAGATAAGGAGAGTGGCTCAAGAAAATCAGGAAGTCACAGGCCTCCTGATGAGAAAAGAAGAGAAAGGAGTGTTAGAAGGCATCACCAACACTCCCCGAGGAATTCCAATAGGAGATCACATCGAAGATCAAGTCCATCCCCTGTAAAAAAGAATAAGGGGTTTGGGGTGGATGATCTACGGGGAGAAATGAACAAAATAAAACCTCCTACATTTGATGGTGAGAACAAGAAGGATGAAGATGCAGAAATATGGTTGTTGGGAATGAGGAATTATTTTCAATTACATAATTATTCTTCTCATGTAGAAGGTATAATTCCCATCTATCAACTCAAGGGAAAGGCATCCATGTGGTGGGATCATCTTGTGCAAGTGAAACGCATTAAAGAGGAAAGTGTTACTTGGAGTGAATTCAAGAAGTATTTTGAAAATAAATATTTGACTAAGAGATATTATGACAAGAAAATGAAAGAGTTCTTTGAACTCAATCTTGGGAGTATGACCATTGATGAATATGAAATAAGGTTTTTGGAACTATTGAAGTATGTCTCTTTCATCAAGGATGAGATAGTTAAAATTCAAAGGTATTTGAGTGGATTTCCATCATTCATCAGTGAAAAATGCAATATGATGATCCAAAAACATTGGAGGAGATCATAAGGTGAGATAAATGCCTATATGATCAGAAAAAAGCAAGGCCAACTTTCCAAAAATCTTGGGAAGACAAAAAGAAGTTCAATATGGATCAGAGGAAGAAGGGAGCTAAGCCACCATTCTTCAGAAGTAATACTCAAGGTCAGGTAAGTTCTAGAGAACCCAGAACGATTGCGTCAGTGATTCAAAGGCCAAGGAAACCACCTATTCAATGTTGGGGTTGTAAAGGAGATCATATGTACGTAGATTGTCCACACACAGGTGAAAAAGTGAGAATTGGATTAAGGTTGGTTGTCATTGATGTCAACCCTTGAATAAATCCCCGCAACACAAAGGTTTAGGTAATGCACCTAAGGATTTTTTATGTAAATATGACTCATTATTGTCTTCTCATGGTTGATCATAAGTAAATATGGATGAACTCCAAAGTGGTCCCCTTATGGTGAAATCCCTTAGGAGAAGACGCTTTGTGGAGTAAGAGAACCCATGATTAATTGTGAAATAATGAGATGAAGGACAATGAATTAATTAGGTAAACTATCCTATATGGATATTTCTTATCATTCCATTTCTGGTGGTATGTGGAACGCCACATAACTCCTCATGGTTAGAGAGTTATGGCCATGAGAATTTGGAGACCCCAGGTTTGGGTAATGGACCCAAGTTTGTTTGATGGATAATGGTACAATTTATGATATATTTTCAGATAATACTATTATATATGGATATTACATGTCATTCCATTTTTGGTGGTATGTGGAACACCACATAACTCCTCAGGGTTTGAGAGTTACGGCCTTACGAAGTTGGAGGACCCTCATATGTCATCTAGAAGCCCCAAAAGGTCAAAGTAGTCAAAGTGGTTTAAGAGATTTTAAAAGGTAAATAATAAATTGAAGTAATGAGTGTATTAGAATTCAAAGTGAATGAAAAATAAATTATTTCGATAATAAATTTAATGGAGAAATTAGAAGTGGGTTAACCCTAAAATAAGGAAAGTGGGGCCAAGTGACCTAGAAGATGTTTTTAAGGAAGCTACTTGGAGAGTATAAATAAAAGGAAAGGATCTCTCATTTTAATAACACTTGAGAATATTGAATATCTATAGGTTTTTGAGGTAACCAAGGATATATAAGCCAAAATTCTAAGGGAAGGTGAAGAAAAGAAGGCCGAAATGCAAGGAAGGATAAATTATTTTGATGGTGCTTTCTAAGGTATGTTATTTACAGGTCATCTCACCATTTTCGCTATAAAGGTTTTTATATAATGAATAAAATAGTGAAATTGTTATTCCATTGCCCAAAAATATCCAAGTATCTTTGGTAAAAAGCTCATCTTATGGGTCATTGTATTTTTGGAGTTACATGCCGTGGAAAATAGGGTTTGTGGCTAGTCCTGAAACTAGTAAAAAATAGGTGTTTTGGGTAAAAACATCATAACTTCTTCATAACAGATCCAAATTCAGTAAAACCAAATGTGTTGATTATTTT
>SNQJ01S0086651.1:58691-75590 GCA_010110895.2 Picea sitchensis
GTAATTCTTCAAGACATATAAGACAAATCATTCTGTTGTTTTCTCCTGATTTGGATTTCCACGTAAAATATTAGTGTACTTTGTATGTGTATGCTTGTTCATTTGTTCATTTCTTATTTACTCTGCAGTTATTGGATGATAATGCTTCATTGATATAACACTTGGATTATATGGTTAAAAATGATTAAATTCCTCTATTACTGATTCACCCCCCTCTCAGTAATCCAATACTGTTCACAATGTACAACAAACTAAAATAGTAAGGGACATGGGAAGAAATGTACCAAGGATCTATGCAGCCCTGGACAACAAGAAAACAGAGTATCAATCACATATGATTGAGGTGGAAGGTATGATCAACAACCAAACCATTTCTGTTTTAATTGATTCGGGAGCTAGTCATAATTATATATAACCTAAGATGGTGTAAAGTTTGCAATTGCCAAGAAGGAAGCATGGAAAATATTGGTTGGTGCAGCTAGCCACCGGAGCCAAAAGAAAAGTTAATGAGGTGGTTAAGTCATGTCTTATGGACATGAATGGACTGAAAACCAGGACATATTTGAACATCTTGCCTCTAGGTTCTTATGACTGCCTAAATGGGATGGATTGGTTGGATCAACATCATGCTATCCTAGACTATCATAAAAAAGAATTTGATTGCTTGGATGAGGATGGGAACCAAAGTAAAGTGCAGGGAATTCCCAAGGTAGGAACCATCTGAGAAATTTTAGTATTGTAGCTGAAGAAATGTTACAGAAAAGGATGTCAAATATTTGCATCTCATATGGAAGAGACACCTAAATATAAGGTGCCAAATTTGGAAGATCATGCAATTCTAGAAGAGTTTGAAGATGTGTTCAAAGAAGTACCAAGACTACCCCCAAAGAGAGACATTGATTTCTCTATAAATTTAATGCCTGGAGCATCTCCAGTGTCAAATACTCCTTATAGGATGAGTACACCAGAGCTGAAGCAATTACAAATGTAGCTTGAGGAACTTCTGAAGAAGGCGTACATATGCCCAAGTGTGTCATCTTGGGGTTCCCTAGTCTTGTTCATGAAGAATAAAGATGGGACATTAATACTGTGCATTGACTTCCGACAGTTGAATAAAGTGACTATTAAGAACAAGTACCATTTGCCAAGGATTGATGATCTTTTTGATTAATTGAAGGATGCAAAGATATTTTCAAAGATCGATATTAGGTCTAGTTACCATCAGGTAAGGATTAAGGAGGAAGATATCAACAATACCACCTTCAAGACAAGGTATGGTCATTATGAGTTCACAGTGGTGCCATTTGGGTTGTCAAATGCACCAGTTGTTTTCATGTGATTAATGAATGGAGTTTTCTGATAATATTTAGACAAGTTTGTCATTGTCTTTTTGGATGGAATTATTGTATATTCCAAGTCAAAATAAGAGCATGAGAAACATTTGAGGATGGTGTTGCAAGTGCTAAGGCAGAATCAATTATATCCCAAATTGAACAAGTGCTCATTTTATCGTAAGAAAATTCATTATTTGGGACATATCATTTCAAAGGATGGGATAGCAGTGGATCCTGAGAAGATAGAAGCCATTAGAGAATGGTTAGTTCCCAAGAGTGTGATAGAGGTTATATCATTCATGGGCCTTGTAGGCCACTACAAGAGATTTATTGAGTGATTCTCAAAGATTGCACACCCAATCACTTTCTTGCAAAAGAAGGGTGTGAAGTTTCAATGGACATTGGATTGTGAAAAGAGTTTCCAACACTTGAAACAATTATTGACAAATACTCCAATACTAAGGATTGCAAACCCAAACGAAGACTTCATTGTATGCACATATACATGTAAAAAGGGACTTGGTGGAGTCCTCAGTCAAAATGGGTTTGATATATGTTTTGAATCAAGGAAGTTGAAGGAGCATGAAAGACACTATGCCACTCATGATTTGGAGTTGGAAGCCATAGTGCATGCCTTGAGGAAATGGAGACACTACCTCATGGGGAAAATGTTTGGACTAACAATAGACCATAATGGTCTAAAATATTTATTTGATCAGACAACTCTAAATGCTAGGCAAAGAAGATGGTTAGAATTTCTAAGTGAATATGACTTCGATATAAAGCATATAAAGGGGAAAGAGAACAAAGTGGATGATTCAATCAATAGAAGAGTGCATGAAATGCATGCTAAATCCATTAGCATGTACTAATAAGATTTGAAACATGAAATTTTAGAGGCTACAAAATTAGATTTGCAATACAAGGATTTAGTGGCAAAATTACAGCAAAGTAATTTGTAGAATAAAATTGAAGAATACAAGCTAGATAACGATGAAATTATCATGTACAAGGGCAGAATTTCTGTACCAAATTCCCAGGAATTGAAAAATATGATATTGGGAGAAATGCATGATGTACCTGATGTTGGGCACCCAGGTTATCAGAAAACTATTGCATCTGTCAAAAGCCAATATTATTGGCCTAGGATGAAGAAAGAAGTTGCAGATTTTATTGCCAAATGTTTGGAATGTCAAAAGGTAAAGGATGAGCATAGACACCCAACTGGTTTGGTACAACCATTACCCAATCCTGAGTGGAAATGGGAAGTGGTAATAATGGATTTAATCACCAAATTTCCTAGAACAAACAAGCAACATGATTCTATCATGGTAGTGGTGGATAAGCTTACTAAAGATGCCCATTTTATTCCAGTTAAGCTCACTCATAAGGCATCCAACATCATTGATGTTTATATGAAATAAATTGCTAGATTGCATGGCATACCCAAGACAATTGTGTCTAACATGGATCCAAAATTTACCTCAAAATTTTGGAAGGGATTATTTAATTTATTTGGAACAAATTTGAATTTTAGCACAACTTATCATCCAAAATCTAATGGACAAACAAAGAGGGTGAATCAAGTTATTGAGGATATGTTGAGGATGTATGTGACAGATAAACCATCAAAATGGGAAGACTACCTACACTTGGTAGAGTTTTATTTTAACAATGGGTACCAAACATCTCTAAAGATGAGCCCATTTGAGGCACTTTATGGAAGAAAGTGCAACACACCAGTGAGTTGGGATAACCCAACATATAGAGCAATGGTTGGGCCAGATATACTCAGGGAAATGGAGGAGAAAATAATGAAAATAAAACAAAATTTAAAGGTTTCCCAAGACAGGAAGAAAAGCTATGATGATAAGGGAAGAACTCACAGGGAATTTAAAGTTGGGGACTATGTATTCTTGAAAGTGAAATCCAATAGAAGTTCCCTCAAGTTGGGAAATTGTTCCAAGTTGGCAACTCGCTATTGTGGTCCATTTGAAATCCTAGAGAGGATCGTTTCAGTAGATTATATGATTGCATTGTCTGCATCTATGTCTGTTCATAATGTATTCCATGTATCATTGCTAAAGAAATATATACACGATGTTAATCATTTTATTAATTGGAATGTTATTCAGGTGGAGTAAGAAGGTGCTTTCCAAGTGCATTCGGTATGCATTTTGGACCGGAAAATCAAATATCTCCAGAATCAAGCCATAGGGATTGTAAAGGTCAAATGGACCTGGTACAGTCTTGAGGAAGCTACTTGGGAGCATGAGGATGCAATACGGGAAGAATACCCACATCATTTTGAGGATTTTTGAAAATTTTGTTGTATATGTGTACATGATGCACTGAGGACAATGCATAAATAAGGGGAGGGGATTTTAATATCCCTAGGATGAACCCAATTGTAAATGTAAATGAAAAAATACTTAAGATGGTGGGCTATTTGATAAAAAATTTGTATGCAACTCTCATGGTATAATGCGTGCATGTATTGTGCAGCAAAATGATGAAGTGTGCACATTCTAGGATATCGCTAACAACAACTTAAGTGTGCATGATATTGAGGCTAGGAAGCCTTTATGTATATGATGTGTTTTATAGGCTGGTGAGCTAGTTATTATAAGTTGGGATGCTTATGTTTTGATTAGGCCGGAGAGCCTAGATGTTAAAGGCCAGTCCACCTATTTTTGTTTATGTTTCATAATTAATATAAAATACATCGTTGCACATAGACCGACCATGATAAAAGAGTATGGGGGACTAAACTCCACTAGTTAGTAAAGGGTGTGGGATAAAAGTTAAGAAAAAATGCTAATATAGGGAACTTAAGCTGAAAAGGAATATTATATTAATATTTCTTAAAGTATAAAGTATGGATAATTATTTTATCCTAAGTTCCAAATTTGGGGACAAGTGGGCCAAAGTAGCTCCCAACATGACAAGTGTCAAGTTGGGGACATGCATACATATTATGGGGACTTAGTTCATTTTAGAGGATTTGGGACCATCATTCCTTCCATCATTGATTCATCCATTCAACAATACGAGGACCATTCACTCACATTGTCAGTTATCCTCCATACTTCATGTCATTGTATAAGAACCTGTATACAGAGCCATACTTGTTTTTGTAGCTGGTTATCTTGGGAGATGGACTGAAGAAGCGTGTTGTCAGGCCCATGGGATATTGAGGAGGCAGGTTGTTAGGCCTGTGAGCAATTTCTCTCTGGGTGAGATAATTGTTTGGAATTGATTTCCTGAAGGTGTTGAACTGAAGATACAGTGCTCTGAGACTTCCTGTCTAGCCTATTGCTAAAGCCCGGAAAGCATGTGGGACGACTGAAGTACTCTTGAGCAGATAAGGGGCACACTTCCTAGGGTGGGATAGGCATGTGGGGAATGAGGGACTAAAGGTTGTTAATTGAGTGAGAACATGTGACAGAGTCTTTCCTTTTGTGTACGAGCCATTAGCCTGGTTAGGAATCTCTTTACCCAGGTGGAGTTTAGTCCTAGCTCGGGGGTGATCCACTATTGAGAGTGATGAGAAGTGTGTTCTAAGGCTAGGAGGTTTGTGGAAGGTCTGTAGATAGTTGGTTATATTATTACTAAGATAAGTGCCAATTGTGTGATAAATTTACATGTTGCATTATTATTTACATGTTTAGTTTTATGGGTTTATCTTATGCACGATTATAATTGTCTGTATGTTTATGGGTATTTCTTGTACATGCTGCATGTCTATGTTTTCTATTATTTCAGTATTAATCCGTGCATTTATAGAATGTATTTGTCTATTTACATTTTATATATAAATCTTCCGCAAGAGTTCTATGTGTGTATATGTTTTAATTGCATGCAGTTCAAAAGATTTATGTGGCATAACTCAGTTTGGATATTGGTTATGTTACAATATGTTCTGTAGAGAGAAAAGAAGAGTTATTTGGTGTAGCATGGCCAAGCATGGATGGTCACGGATGTGTGTGTATATGTTTTAATTGCATGCAGTTCGAAATATCTATGTGGCGTAGTTCAGTTTGGATGTTGGGTATGTTACAGTATGCTCCGTAGAGAGAATATATGAGTTCTCTAGAGTAGCATGGCTGGACATGGATTTCCAGGGACGTTACACATAATATATCAATAAAAACAGTTATGTGGACGTAGCCTTAGGGAGAGGGTGAACCACATATATCTTGTTGTTCTTTGTGATTGATGTTGTGATATTTACCATATGTTAGACTATTACTTCATTGTTGTGTTAGATCTGAGATACAAATTGCGAAGTAGGCTTAAGTGAGATAAAGAATAACCAGATTGTTGTGTGTTGTTGTCCTGGATCCACTTTTAATTTCCTCTGGTTGTAGACAGTTGTGTCCTGCAACCCACTATTTCTACTTCAAGTGAGACTTCATCTACTTCGCAGGTGTTGTTGAAAGCTTGGTCGGTAGTTAGGGTTCTTTTGGTGCATTTTTGAAGTGTTGAACCCTGGGTCTACCTCTGTGCCAACAACCATCCATTTGAAAAGTCCCTCCTTGGATTTGAAGGTAGTATTCCACACATCGAACGATTCAATTGGTACCTAGTGATACCTAGACTTCAAGTAGAGCTTGCTGAAATATTTTTCCCCTTTGAGTTGGTCCAGAAGGTCATCAATCTATGGGATCGGGTACCTATTTCAGACAGTGATCTTGTTTAGTGCCCGATAGTCAATAATGAGTCTCCAAGTCCCATCCTTCTTCTGCACCAACATGATCGGGCTCCCACAGAGCGATGAACTTGGCGAAATGTGTTCTTTCTGTAGAAACTCTTAAATTTGTTGCTTGATTTCATTGTTCTCTAGAACAGAGCATCGATAGAACATTCCACTAGGAAGCAACACACTTGGGGTAATATCGATGGGGTGCCTAACCTGACAGTGTAGAGGAACCCCTACGGGTGAGGTGAAGATGTCCCAGTACTCCTCCATGACCTTGTTCATTCATTGTTGTCATGCAAAGGAGCCCTGTCTGGAGGTCGTGGCCACAGTTTTCTGCTTTCCCTAAGGGTGGATCATCATGAAAACAAATTTCCCATTTTTGGAAATGATCTTATTGCATTGTTTTGCAGTAACCAAAGAGATAGTGATAGGTGGTGGTACCTCTGGTATCCTTTACAACTTATTTCCCAAGGTAATAATTACAGCGCAAGGCCGGGACTCATACATAACATGTCACTTCCATAAGTATGGTTGGTTTAATAATACATCACAAATACCAAGAGGAGAAATGTCACATAATACCTCATCGGTGAAGGGATTAATGTTGTAGGGAAGGCGACATTGATGGTTGACACGGAGATCTTGTTCTTGGTGAAGCCACCCGATGGTGTATGGTTGTGGGTGTGTTGTGGTCGACAAGACCAATCGCTTCATGAACTCTGTTGAAATGAGGTTCTTTTGGCTCCCGTTGTCAACAATGAACTATAGCAGGGAACCCTTTACCCACATCTGGGAGTGGAAGAGATGCTCCTCCTCCTATGGATCTTCCAGTTCTTCCTTTTGGATCTTCGTGGTGGCAATGGTGGAATTGGGATCCGCATCAATAATATTCTTCCCTCTATCATTCCCCTTCTCAGGTTCTGATTCATTATCAGAGCATGCATCTGATTTAGAATCCCTGATCTCGGCCACCAGTGATTGTTTGGCTTGACACTCACTTGTGTTGTGAGTGGAGCTCTTATGGAACTCACACCACTTTCTCGTCTCCTTCTTCATCTTCGCGGTGTTGTTCTTTTCTTGCGGATTTGGAAGGTTGTCTTGAGCCGTAATGCCTTGGCCTTGTCCTTTGTTCTACGGTTTGGGGGTACCTTTTCCTTGCTTTTGATTCACAGATCCAAATTCTCTCTTCTTCTATTTGAATTTCTGCTCAATCTTGTCAGTATACCTATATGTCGTACCAAGTGAGGAGATGTTGAGGAACTCCATTTCCTCCTAAATGTATCTGTGTAGAAAACTACGGTACTTAAACACCAAATTTTTCTCTGAATCTTTGATAACCAACTTTGTGCGTAGGGTATGGAATAGATTTGTTAGCTCATGCACATATTTATCCCTTTGTTGCCACAACATAGTCCATTGTATGTACTTTTCCTCATATCTCTCCACAAGATAATATTGTTCCTTGATGGCGTCCTGGAAATAATTCCAAGTGGGTACGACCGAGAAAAGGGAGGGTTCCTCCTCGTCCTTTTTCTCACAGTAGGTTTCCTAGCAGTCCTTGACATGGGGGGCAACTTTGAGTAGTGAAAAAATAATCTTCTCCCGATTGAAAAAGTCATGAACCGAGATACATCCTTCTAATAGATTCAACCATATATCTACGACATCTGCATCTATTTGACCATCAAATATGGGAATTTCAATGTTTACTTTTACCTTAAAGGGGTTGTGCCTCCAGAGTGGATGTTGGATGCAGATGCGCCGCCAGTGGCAAAACGTTAAAGGATCTGGGAAAATTTATCCATCATCGCATTCCTTTTTTTTTCAAGGGCCTCCTCAAGAAATATTTTGATAGGATCTCCTACTCCCTTGTATTTCTTTTCGTCCCCCATGGGTGGTCGTCGCGGTTTGCGAGGCTAATCTTGCAAAGGTTCAACCAAATTGATCCCTAACTCCTTATACCTCGACCTCATCATGGACATGCAAAGAAGGATCAAGAAAGAGCAGAGCGCTTTGATACCACTGATCGAAATTTATGCAGGAATACAATAGAGTACACAAATAACCATGAATACAAATATGCAATGGAAATAACACTTCATTTCATTAATATCAAAAAAATAAAATTTGTTTACAAACAGAATAGAAATAAACTAGCTAGGGTGTTGGTAGCTTATCTCTCAGAAGACATGTGGCAGCTACAGGCCATGAAATCTATGTTACAATGAAGCTCGAAGGCCTATCTATTATTGAGAAACAATGGAAACCCTAAACATCCAAAAAACCTAACCCTAGGAGATGAAACACTAGAATATGGGCCCCGTCGGGGTAAATTGGTACATCAATTTCCCGGGGTCATAACTTTGGCATACTATCTCCATTTGATGCATATGATACCTCATTAGAAATATCTATATGAGGAATACACCTATTGGTAGTAAATATCATGATGTTATGTTTTGAACGATAGATGCCCATAAAACATCATTTAGGGCCTCAAAACGGCTCTCAAAGTTTAGGACCCAAAAAACTACCAAAAATAGTAAATTGTGCTACAATTAAGGAAACTGAAAAACTGAAAGAAAAAATGGTGGGGGTCTAAGTTGAATAGGCGGGTGGACACCAATATCCACCTAGATCAATGGTGGATGTGATCCACCGGTAGTGATTTTATGTCACTGGTTAGTAGTAGTTTTCTACTGAGAGTGGTTGTGTACCACTAGATAGTATTTATATACTATTATGAATAGACATAGTTTTCTTCTATTGGATCACATTGTTTTTATTTCCATTGAGACTATCTAGATGGATAGTGATGATGGTGCTCATGATTTGATCATAAGATAGCATGTGTGGTTATGATGATGTTACCGGTTGAATGGTTTGTTTATGCTCAAGTCCATTTCCTTTAATACCTCCCTATCTATGAGGGATTGTTGATATTATGGTAGTTTCAGGAGGTATTAACCCCCAAGTGCAAGCTTTGACAAGACTAGAATATTCCAAGAAGAAAGAGAAGCCCTAAAAGATTGGATAATAACCATAGAGGACAAGTTGACCCAAGAGAATATTTAATATTGAGTTATTAGCCTCCAGAAAGAGAAGATTTCCCAATCAAGTGATATAGAGAAGCATAAATAGAGGGTGTTAGAGATAATTTGTCACTCTCAATCTCACAATGGCATAAGACTAGCGGCGCACAATTTTGGAGAGGGAGTGCAGTTGCAACTGTTGCAACTAGTATTTTGGTTTTTGGTTGGAATTTCTCTTGGTTATGGTTTGTACTTTCTTCTTGGTCTTTGGCTATTCATGCTATGTACGCTAGCCTTGGAGAAGGGTACGCTACCTTGTTTGGCTACTGGATTGCTTCTAGAATTATTCTATATTTCAAGGTTAAGGTGCTCGGGGGTGGCCTTTGCGCCTATGGTTGGGTGACAATATTGCTATATTTTCTATGGGGAAATGAGCACACCAATTTTTCTAATAGGAAGAGGCCTTGAAGAAACTACAAGTAGTTTTCCAAGAGACCTAGAAATACCCTTCCATTTCCGCTATCGAAGATAGTACCATGACAAAGAAAAAAATGGTAAATTGAGCTTCCAATACCCTTGGTGACTTTGAGAAGAACACTAGAGTGATTAGCTCCAATATCATCAGGCGAATGGGATATGATGGTCAAGGGACACGAAAGGAAGGAAAAGGGATTTTGATCCCCATTCTAGCTTAACAGAGTCCCAAGCATGAAGGGTTAAGATTTAGTAGACAAGAAGTCAACACAAGTGCAGGTGAAACCACTCTCGTGAAGGTAAGAGGAACTGTAAAAGAATTCATGTGGAACAAACCACTAAAATTTCCTTGTAGAAGCTTGGAAGAAGGAAGAAAATAGATGATTAATCCATCCATATTATCTCAAATACTTGGGGGACCAAGAAACCAAGCTAGCAAGAATCATCACAAATCAAAGAGGTATGGCATAGTTTATTTTTTTTGCAAGAAAATGGGTCATAAGAATAGCAATTGTTGGAACTCTAGAAGGCCAAGTAGCCCATGTAGGAACTATTGTCAGTTCTTGATATTGACTAGACATTGGGAGGCCAAATGTTGGAGGCTTCACAGGTAACCCCATACCAAGAACCGAATATCCAAGAAGAAAGTTTGGAGAGTCAAGGTCAAGGGGAAAGGGGATTTGTTTTCACTTGCAGCCTAAGGAGAAATCATTTTCAAACAAGCTATTGTAGTAGTGAATGTCAAAGGTATCCTCTATTCATCTCTTATCTTCCATCCTATGTGAAGGAACCCTTTTGTAGATAATTTCCATAGTCTACTTGTTGATTGGATAAAATGATTGAAGGTAGTTGAGTATTTTAGGGACCAAAATTCTACAAATGGGGGGGTGTGATCTTAATTTGATCCTCACCCAAAATACTTTGTAAATTTGTATTTTTTTATTTTTTTTTGTCTTTTTTAACAAATTTGGAAGAAAAAGTGAACCATTGTGATGGTTCTCCTTCCAAAGTAAACCCATTAAAAATGAAGGTTATAGTGAATAATTGGAATAGGGGAGGAAAGGAGAACTTGAGAAGTTTGTAGATACGAGAGATTGAAGAGTGTATCCTACTTGGATATCGATGGATGAAGGAGTCAAGGAGCCTGTCCACAATGAGTGAAGGAATCTTTGAGCCATGGACATCTACATTTCTTTTCATGAGTAACAATGCATGAGATTTTTGGGCATGCATAGCTCTCCCATTGTAATGAATTTCCTTAGAAAAAAAAAAATTATTGTTTATATTGCATGGGTGTAATATGCTATAAAGAGGTATAAAATGGTTTCAATTTGAGTTTTATTTCTTAAAATTTATGTTCTAGTTAGTAGATGCAAGATTCATTATCGCAATCCTCTCTGATCTGTGTTTTGTCAAGTTGACTGAGTTTCCACTCACCCACAAATTGCATTTCCTTCTATGGGAATTTTATTTTATTGTTTAGTGAATTTACTTTTTCTTTGGTGAATTTATAACTCTATAGGAGAATTTATACCTCTCTGGGAATTTTACTTCATCCCTAGGAATTTTTATCCATAGTTTAGCATACAAATCCACCCGGAAAACATTTTATTTATAGTCGATCAACTTCATTAGCCCCCTAGGCATTTTTCTCAATTGTTGGATGACTGAATCTACATGCTAAGCATTATTTTGCTTTTTGCCCATTTTTTCTTTTCCCATAGCCCATTTTTAGCATTTTATTAATTTTTGGTCGATTTTTCCTTGCTCGTAGGCTTTGTTTTCCTTTCATGTCCTCTCTCCCACTCACCGAAAGGATGAAATTCCCTCAAATTTTCATCTTGGTCGATTCATTACATCCCTAGGTTGACCTCTGCTATGGGTGGATGAATTTATTGATCGCTAGATAATGATTACCTATGTGTTGGTTGCAAAGAAGGATGAGTGTTGAACTATCATATTTTTTCTAGTTCAAAGGAGTTTTTTAATTATTCTTTTAAATATATGAGTGAATAAAAGAGCCTTGAACCAAAATTGAACAGAAAACTAAATGTATTCTACAATTGGGATCTGTATTGATGAATTGGACACACCATAGTCCTATTGTTTACACATCATATAATCATATAAAATATTTTATATAAATTACTAAATACATAATACAAAGTAATTACCTTACCATGTTATAATGTAATTCAAACTTGTCACATATTTATTTTTTTTGGAAAATAACACTTGTTTCTTGAGTAATTATTTAAAATTGTGATATTTATTTTTCACAATGTGGAAGTATGAAATATTGTTTTTCAATGGAATCTTAAAAAACAAATTCTTCCTTTTATAATAATCTACTCTTTGTAGATATCTAAATTTAACTTTAAAAAAATATAAATCAAACTTTTAATTTTTATTGCATTATGTGAAAGCTAAATATTTATAAAATACAAACATTTTTTGGAATCATTCTACCTAAATTTAGATGAGAAGAAGTAGAATTGTTACTAAAGATTATGCATTTTAAATGGGTTTCTTCTTTTAATAATGAAGGAAAATGTAAAAACAACTTTGATTAAAAAACACTTTTATATTATTTAGTATAAGTATAATTTTCACTAGAGATTAAGAATTTTAAATGAGTTTGTCCTCCTAATAATAAAGGATTGTGTAAAATCAACTTTGATTGGAAACACTTAAACTTATTGCACTTGGTAAAAGTAGAATTATCACTAAAAATTATGTCTTATTACATTTCAGATTTGTTTTTCAATTATTTGTTAATGATACATTATAGTACATAACTTGAAAAAACCAAAATTAAATATGGAATTTTAAAGATTTCTTTTATTTCTTTTAGTTAGATTTTGGTAAATTGTAGAATATGATTTAAAAAAAACAAAATTAAATATTATATTTGATTATTTATTTTTCATTTCAAAAATTCTATTAATACAATAAAATATTTTCATCTGTTTTTAATAAAATCTTTGTATTTATTTTTAATGTTTCTAGTTAAAAAAAATTAATTTTTTTTAATTTGATACATTTTCCATGTTATTAATGAGCTTCCCATTTTCACAATCAATTTGGTCTTACTTATATCAAACCAAATATATCTTTCTGTGAAACTAAAATTTGGTTTTTAACCATCCATCTTATAAAAAAAATTTAAGACTTTTATATAACTGGACTTTGAATTCCAAAGTTAAATAAAGAGGGAACATGAATAGAACTATTTATGCTTGTGTAATTTCTTTTAAGACTTTTATACAAGTGGACTTTAAATTCCAAAGTTAAATAAAGAGGGAACATGAATATAAATATCGATGCTCGTGTAATGTAAATATAAATGAGGGCACATGAATAAAGGTATTTATTCTTGTGTAATGTAAATGTAAATATAAATTGATGTTTATTAGTGAAGAGAAATGTATTTGAAATAGTTTCATAAGGATATACTAGATATAATAATGGGTAAGAAGCTTATTATTTTAATAATAAAAATAAAATATAATAATTGTTTAAGAGGATAAAGAGAAGAGCATGTATGAAACGTGGAAAATCAATTTTCTCTATAAAATGGGGATATGGTTTTTTTTTTTCATCTTCATTTGATGGATCACTATTCCATGATGATTTATTTTGAATCTTTCATGTCACAGAGTATGTCTTAATTGCAACCATAATTTATGGGTTTCTAGTTTAACCATCCCATGGAGAATGATGGCAAATGATAGAATTGTTAAGGGAATTCACTACAATAGCATCATTCTTTTTGTAGGGAAACTCACTACAAGGGGTTATTGTCTAAATCCGTATGCTTAAGCATTATTCCTTTTGTAGGGAAATTCACTACAAGGGGTTGTTGTCTAAATCTTTATGCTTAAAAATCATTCATTTTGTAGGGAAATTCAACATGTACTTGTGTAGTAGAAGAATAATTGAAAAAGTATTAAAAATAATTTTAAAAATATTAAATAGTGATAGTTTAATAATAAAGGAAGTGGATTAATAATTTTAATTGTATACATAATCATCATGGAGATAAAAAAAAGTCATAAACTACACATCTATTTAGAAAAGGAAGTATTTGAAACTAAGTATGATTCAATAGTATTTATAAAAGGAAGTATTTGAAACTAAATGGAGATAAAAAAAAGTCATAAAGTACACATCTATTTATAAAAGGAAGTATTTGAAACTAAGTATGATTCAAGAGTATTTATAAAAGGAAGTATTTGAAACTAAGTATGATTCAAAAGCATGAATGAATAGGTATCATTCAGTTCATTTTTTCAATATAAAAGATTTATCAAAATAAAAACATTTTGATCTCAAAATAATAGATTTGGATTTATCCTTTCGAGTTTACATTTAATACTATTTTTAATATGATAACATATAATGCTTTTGTGCAATAATTAATATTTTTTTACATAATCATTTAAATATGTGCAATAATTTATAATTCCCATGGCATTTGGGCTTTCTGATCGATTTCATCTCGCGCATACCAGGAGGAATTCATTCGTGCGTGAATCTTTGGAAAAAACATGAGTAAAAACCATATGAAAAGCATGAATCGCAGTTGGAAGAAAAGCATGATAGCATCATTTTAGATTTATTCAGTGACTCATCAGGTAACGGTTCCATCTGCTGAGTCATCTGCTTTTGTGTTTATCCTTCCGTTATAGAGGCAGATAAAGTCCCAATTTATTGAGAAGAGAGACAACACATTTGTTTCATCTGCAACGATTAGGTTTCAGAATATGAGTCTGTGTGTACTCGGTTGTATTCTGAGTGCGTTCTAATGGTTTATCTCTGGTTCAGTATGTGATAGAGGACGAGTTTGGGATGGAATGAAATAGAGGCAATGAATTCCGACTGGCTGGACGTGGATGGAGGCAACGGAGCTTCAGAGAAACAGAGGACGCAGCTGAGATCAATGCTCTTTCTCAATACTTGTGCGACTTCAATTCCAGGTACATTCTAGTATTATTCTCTCTTAGCCCTATTCATTTCTGTTAAATTTTGGGCGTAGCAATGAGGGTCGGGTCCTGTTATTGACCTTAGCCCTATTATTGAGGGTCGGGTCCTGTTATTGAGGGTCGGGTCTAGGTACATTCTATTAGTATTCTCTCTTAGCCCTAATATTATTCATTTCTGTCAAATTTTGGGCGTAGCAATGACGGTCGGGTCCTGTTCTTGACCTTTGTACTTTTCTTTGCTCTCAGAAGCCGTGGATCTGCTAGTGCTTTCATTTCTGTTTATATATTCAGCCTTGCAATGAGTGTTGGGTTCTGCTCTGAGCTGACCTTCTTTCATAAGCAGAGTGAATTGCTATCATTTCATCTGAGATCTGCTCTGCTTTGCTATTATTCCCTCTTAGCCCTATTCATTTCTGTGAATAATACTAGATCTGAGATCTCTGAGATCTGAGATCTAGTATTATTCCCTCTTAGCCCTATTCATTTCTGTCAAATTTTGGGCGTAGCAATGACAGTCGGGTCCTGTTCTTGACCTTTGTACTTTTCTTTTCTCTCAGAAGCCGTGGATCTTCTAGTGCTTTCATTTCTGTTTATATATTCAACCTTGCAATGAGTGTTGGGTTCTGCTCTGAGCTGACCTTCTTTCATAAGCATAGTGGATTGCTATCATTTCATCTGAGATATTCTCTGTATTACCCTCATAAACACTAGAAAAGCTTATGTGAGATCTGCTCTGCTTTGCTCTCATAAACCCCAGAAAAGCTTATGCATCGATGGTTTAAATTTTTTGGAGATTGTTCTGAGCAGGGTTCAAACCAAATGAGATCGCATCGCCTTGTCTGATTGCTTATTATTCAACCAGATCAACTCTAGGTTTCTTTTTCCCTGCCTCTCTCTATGCGTGCTTATTAATTTACTTTCTACCCCAGATCAACTGTAGGTTTACTTTCTACCCCAGATCAACTATAGGGTTTATTCGTTGCGATCAACTTTTCTTCTACGTTGGGTTTATGAGTTTGTACTGATTTATTTGTGTCAAAGCCCACCTGATTTATTTGGGTTTATGAGTTTGTATTTATTTTGAGAACAAATAAATCATGAAGGAAGATACTATAAATAATACAAGTTTTTATACAAAATGTGTAGGATTTTTATGTTGAGAACAAATTTCTACGCATTATAAATTATGAAGGAAGATACTATACGGGTAAAAGATATTAATATTATAATTCAATAAGATAAATTTTTGAGTATAATTTTTTTATATTATATATTATAGTTTTAATTTTTATATTATAATTTATACTAATTATTATATATTTTGATTATTATATTATGTATATTTTAATTTTTTAAATAAATAATACATAATTATTTTAATTTAATTAGGATGATTAACTTCCACTTAGATTGATAAATCATTTTGATTATAGTTATAATATGAAAGAATAAAATATTTTTATCATAAATTATATATATATTTATATTTTTTTCTTTTATTTGTTTATGCTATAGAAATAAGACCTATTTTTCTGTTTTTTTTATTGTTCAAAATAAAAGTAAATATATTTATATATTCTTTTTATTTTTTCTCATGTATTTTATTATATTATAATTATTAATTAAAATTAATTATTTTAAAAATTAGAATCCCTTCACATGTTTGAAAGGGGTTGAACCCAACTTCCTTAGAATATATAAATTGTTTATATATTCATTTTATTTTTCATTAAACNTTTATTTGTTTATGCTATAGAAATAAGACCTATTTTTCTGTTTTTTTTATTGTTCAAAATAAAAGTAAATATATTTATATATTCTTTTTATTTTTTTTCATGTATTTTATTATATTATAATTATTAATTAAAATTAATTATTTTAAAAATTAGAATCCCTCCACATGTTTGAAAGGGGTTGAACCCAACTTCCTTAGAATATATAAATTGTTTATATATTCATTTTATTTTTCATTAAACTTTGCTATATTAAAATACAATTTTTATAGATATTACCTTTGCTATATACATTTCCAAATTAAAAAAGAAAAAAGGTTTTTGAAAAAGTTTTTTTTACAGTTTTTGTTATTTATTTAGAGGTGTGTTTTGTTTATATTTGCTGTAATGATTTTGATTTAGGATAAAAAAAAAATTATTTTTTTTATTTTTTGAGTTTTGAATTATTTGTATAAATTGTAAGAATATATATATGTTTTTGAGAAGTGATGTTTGTTTTACTTTTAAATTTTACTAAAACAATCAAATATTATAAATGTTTTTGAGAACGGATGTTTATTTATTTATTTTATGAAAGAAAAATTTAATTGTGTGTTTAATTTAATTTAATGCATACTCGAATTTTATATAATATTTCAT
>SNQJ01S0086654.1:0-10914 GCA_010110895.2 Picea sitchensis
CCTGCAACTAGTCCTCAACAACCAAGCAACACAAGCATATGGTGATAATAGATAATCTTAGCACCTTCAATAGCATAATCCATCAATATTCATAACAAATATGCCCATGGAATAACAATTCAAATATTCGCAAGATATCAATTGGACGAGAAAAGAGAATTTATATTAATATGTAATCAATAGAAGTGAATGAGTTACAAACTTCCGCATCGACACGGTTCGGAACCGAGAAAGTAAGTTCTTTCCAGCTGGGCCTCCACCACTTCAATCCTCCACCAAAGGAAAACTCATATAAGAGAGACAATGAGGTTCTTAATCAATAAGGGAAGATCTCGGGGGTTGAACAATGTGTTCAAACTTAAAGGACAAAGGGATGCAGACTCAATGTGAAGTGAATAATTTCTCCAGAGTAACTTTGCTCTCAAAGTTGAATTCTTTCTCCTCTTTTCCATAGCTTGGTTTTGGCCCATTTATAGTCTTCAAGTGGAACTAAAAGGTCGAGTCAGAACGTTTCCAGTATATGGAAGGCCAAGGATCATTGATCTCGTGACATGACATGGAAACCCGACACCATTTTTTTAATTTTCAGCATAAATACCGATGTACGCGGGCTGTAGTGGTGCAACCTGCGTATACACATGTTGTGATATAGGCTGGGCACATATATGTGGAAAAATCATGTTTTTAGCTTTGAGATTTGCAAAAAGGGATTTCAAGTCTGCATAGGGAAATGGAAAAAGACCCTCTTTGCAAGATTGCATGAGGTGAAGCAAATCTTGCTATAACATGTTGTCTCAGACTCATAGGCTTATTTAAGAGTTTGAATGGAAGTCTTTCACACATATTTATCGTGAGCTAAACCAAAAGGAAGATCAACTTCCCAAAGAAGCATTGGATTGTTGTGTAGGCTCTTTCTCTATTCAGGACACGATGGACAAGAGTCCGAGAGCATGGAGTTTCACTTTTAGTTATTTAGTTTATCTTGAGGTAAGCATTGGAGAGAGCCTATAGTGATTAGGTAGGAACCGATCTGTATGGTATTTTGGAAATTGGATATTAGATTTTTGTTGATATCTATATTGTAATTAACACTATGTAATGAAAAAGATAGAATGATAGCAAATGCCTAGTTTGTAGCCACCCGTTTCCTTTTTAAAAGTGTCTAGATTGAAGAGTCCTCTCAAAAGACCTTATGCATATTCTTTTTTGGAATATAAAGTTTTTATTTAATATATATATCCTATTAGGTCCTACTCATACACTGTCAAATTCATACATTGTCAAGAGAGATTCCATTGGTTTTTTTGGAATATAAAGTTTTTGTTTAATATATATATATATATATCCTATTAGGTCCTACCAATATACCTCGTAAACATAGATTCCATTGGTTCGGAGTGGGCATTTCTGTCTATTTGGGATGGAAAAGCCAAAACATTTATTGTGGAATATAAGGCTAACGTGGATTATAAAGGAATATATATATCCTTTAGAGTGGATTATAAAAGTACAATTGAGTTGAGTCGTAGATAAAAGGGTTCATCAAATAATGACAATGGTAGACAATATTGAAATCTGAGAGACAAAATGTTTATCATGGGCCACTTTACTCAAATTATGAAAAAGTGGAATGCCCGCATCCATAAAGCAAAATGAGAGAGTTGAAAGATATCAGATGACATTAAGGTACCCGTGCAAAACCCCAGTCACATTCAAAAGCACAAAAGAGACAAATGTGGCCCTCAACAGCGCTGAGATTCGGACCCCAACTGAGTTTGACCCTCCGCAAGTGACCCTGTGGAGAGTAACACATTTTCAGACGATGGAACCATCTCAGTGCCAGCAGAGCTCGGGCTAAATCTACTATTTATAAATAGTCGACCAAAGCGAGGCAAGGCAAGGCACGGCACGGCGGCCATTCTAAATTAAAAATAGAGTAGTCTAAACGTTTTAATTTTGAGGTTTTTTGGTTATTTTTTTTGTTTGATTTTTCTCGAAATTTTGTTATGAATGGTTGGATCTATAAATTCGAGTGACTAATTTTGTATAATTAGAGTGTTTCAGAGTGTTCCAAAGGTTTTTCAGCAGGCTGAATCCATTTATACATTCAAAAAGACAATTTAAACAACATAAAATAGAAATTTTGTCCAAATTTACATTGCCGAATTCCAACCAATCCATAAAAACAAAAAGCATAAATAAAATTCTGAATGGATAATAATAAATTCTTGATGGATGATCCTCCTCATTCAATATGTATCCATCAATCGCTCAATCAATCCTTATAGCCATTCCAATTTGAATAGGATTTTTCCTGTGTTAGCAATAATTTTCTCGTGTACTCACAGCTGATTCTTCATCAACAATTCTGCCTTTTCTTTGGATGGATACATTGTGAATCAAAGGCGACAGGCATGTTTCACGATTCGTACATAGATATTAAATGAAGCCTGTGGTCCATGAGTGGTGTGCTCGACTCTCACTGACTGACGTTAGTTGTATCTTAATTTCCAACTGTAAGTCTGTTAATGGCCTTATCCATCCAACATAAATACGAAACAGCTTTGACGTGAGGCAAAGGTACAATTTCATCACCGACCGTTGCTTTACTAAATTCACTACACAGCCGTGTATGTACGGTGATATAAGAGATATTGGTATCTTTTTCTACAGTGGTAAAGTATATCATAACTCAGTATCTATATGTGATCAATAGAGTATGGGTGATCAATAACCAGTTTGTTGGGCAGGATTTAATGCTGCGGCAGGTGGTATATACATTTTTGGATATATATACTAAGACAATTCGATGGTATATATACCAGCTTCAGGCTGGTTATTGATTGCTCAGAGTATGTATATGTGAATCAGTCACGAGGACAGTTATCTCTAGCTGTTATTAGTTAATGCGAGCTGACTCATTACACTTAGCAAAAGAAAACCACATAACCTGGAATAACCTGCTGGTGGTTAGTAAGGAGGCAGATTTTCACTTCTGCCAAATGCCTTTGGATCTTGGACTGTTAACTTGTTTCCTTAAGTCTGAGAAAGTCTAGCTCTTAGCCAAACTGAAGCAGTTTTTAAATAACAAAAGTTAATAATTACACGTGAAAGTTGTTATATTATACTTTTTAAAAATAATTTTGCAATAAGAATTAATATGGTTTAAGATTGGTTAATAACTCATCTTTCTTGGTTTGTAAAATTCCAAAATTATTTCAGGTGACCTGCTTTTTCTTGAATGAAAGTGATTTTCCAACCAAATATGCTTTTCTCAAAAAAGTCAATTTTCCATCAGTTGTATTCTACTCTTACTCTTATATCTACAATTCAACACAATATTTTCTTATCACTTAGCTTCTCTTGTCTCTAAGATGGGTGGAGTGTCCACTCCTAGTTGACAATGGAGCTATGACAAGTTTTGTCACACAAAACAAAACTTATCTTTACAAAAACACTAAGATAAAAATATATAGAATTGGTCACATCAAAATTAAAACATTTAATGGGAAATAATATTTTTTGTTTTTTAATAAACAAAAGTTAATAATAGCATGTAAAAGACGTTATATCGCACTTTTAAAAGATTCTATATTAAATGTTTTTAATTTTTGTTTTTATTTTAAAAATAAAGTTAAGATATATTTATGTCGTAGGTTAAAGATTTGAATTTGTAGATTTAAATGATTATTTAAGTGATTCAAAAATGGATTCTAAACAAAAATACAGTGATTTGTGTATCACCTGATTCCTGCAAAAAAACCATTTTGTAGAACAACTAGCCAACTCCTATATTTATATTTTGTTAATAACCTCTTTGACTAATTAAAAAAAGGAATGAGTAAAATTTGAAAATTTGGATATTATTTTTAATATTCAAAAAATTCAATCTAATAAATTAGTGAAAACTTAAAAAAAAAATTAGAACATTTCATGGGAAGTGACAACAACTTTTTGTTTCTTGTTTTTTAAGTAAACAAAAATCAATAATTTTCATGGGAAGTGACAACAACCTTTTGTTTCTTGTTTTGGTTTAAGTAGGTGCGTTTTTTTGGGTCGACGAACTAGGTGGAACTCCATCCATTTTTCAAATTTTTTTTGCAGGATAGCTTCCAGCAGAAGCCATGGAGGGGGATATCGATCCTAGAATCGTCTAGGATTGGAGGGCCTCGGTATTCCATTTTGTGTTATTGGCTAGATTATCTTACAGTTACTACTAGATATTTCTTTGATGTTTGTAGGAGATGTTTTTTACAAGTTTTTAGGCTGTTAGGTGGGAGTGCCATTTTTTATGTTCATCTAGTTTTCTTTGAAGGCTTAACTTATTTTTTTGGAAATTGTTTCAATCTTTTCCAACCCTTTGAATTTAACCACTAGTTTCTCGGGGTTAGGATAGTGGATCCCAAGTGGTCAATTATACCATCATCCTTTGTCAGTGTATTTATTTACCTCTCCTCCTTGGACTTTGGAGTGTTTCTAGCCCTTGATCTCCGCATTTTGTTTTTAGTGGTTTCCAAGTGGAGATCAGATGACACTTAATCGGTTGGAAAAAATTAATGCGAAAGTAAATGTTTTAATGAACGAGCCAGTTGACGAACTTTGGAAGGTGACATCGGTAAATAATGTACATACTTTTGGAGAGGTATTATCGGGTTATCAGACAAATGGTTCCCATTCAAGTGATGAGCCATGTTTACAGAAAAGATATTGTAGCAAGGATCCCGACATTGCACTTTCCTTAGATACATACTTACCTGCACTATTGGAGTCTACTCTAGGGGTTCGAAAACTGTTGTCAGGGTATAGCCTTCAGCAAGAAGATAGAAGGTTTGTTTCATCGCCTTCTCGTTTTAAAGCTACTGGTCCTGCTACTGTTCGGAAGTATCGTAGACAATGGGCGGCTAATAAACTTGTAAAAAGGATGGTCCTAGGCACTGATATAGGTCTGGAGGATACCTGAAGGATGGCACTCTGTGATTTAGTTGGTAAATTTGCATATAGTAACATGTGTGCGGAGAAGTTATCGGTTTGGTTGGAGCGGGTTTGCCTTCCGGTTCTAGGATATGTACCTGAGGTATATTTCTTAACTAAAGGGTGGATAGGTTTTCTATGTAACTTTCTAGAAGATGTTGCTATTTTGATAAATGTGAAATGGGTTAATGGTAATAATAGTCTTATGTTAAAGAGATGGCGAGTTGCTTTCAATACATAAACAAAGTACTTCTCCTTTCGACATATTTGGGTTTTATTACCGAGACTTCCTCTGTATTTTTGGAATGAGGGGGCGCTGAGGGCCATTGGAGACTACTTTGGTAAATTTTTAATGATCGTCAGAGCAAATCTCTTGGTGGCTAATAGAAAAATCGGTAGGATACTGGTTGAAATGGATATTCACCAAGGGTTGTCAGAGACTATAGAAATAGAGTGGAGAGGAAAACATTACCTACAGAAGTTAGACTACCTTGGTATCTCATTCATATGTAGTATTTGTAGAAGCAATTCTCATCTTCGGAGAGACTGTAAAGGGATAGATGATGGAGATATTGTTCAGGAAGGGATTGATAATTTCTATGGTACACCAGACTTCTCCATGGAAACGGGTTTCTATGGTTTCGATGCAGTTCGTCGGGACTGTGTTGATCCCAGTTCAAGAAAGAGAATTACCATTGTTTCGGGTAAGCTTCAGTTGTTTTGCCCAGTTTTTTTTAATACTTTGTCTGTTTGGGAAAGAGATGTAATAAACTCTTCAACATGGCTTAAGAATGCTACTACTAAAAACTATTCGTCACCTTCGGCTGTTAAGGGGAATATTGGGGATACTAACCTTTCTTTTGGAAACCAAGATCCTCTACCAACCTCTCCGACTGTTGCTCTGGGATTGGAGCCAGTGAATGTCATTGACATTCAGTTTTTTTCCAGTGTACAGGATCCTTCTCGTAGTCCTACTTTAGAACCTTCCTTACAGTCTGAGGAATTTTGTAACCCGGGGAAAAGTCAATTGTTGTCGTGTCATACTTTTATTCTACCTGGATATAGGCAACTGGAAGACGAGGAGTCCTGACTATCTATGATACTTGACTCTTTAATCCCCTTTATTTGTGGAAATAATTATAATGTGAAATTACGAGTTTATCTTGGTAAGTCGGTCATTGATGATGATGCTGGGAAAGGGGAGGCTAGCTATTCATGGTATTCTGCTATTGAGGTCGAGAAATAATATTCTTTGTCTAGGGGATTAGGCATTGAACTTTCTCCAATAAAAACCAGAAGTGTTCGAAAAAAATCGACACTTGATTCATCAATTGTGTCTATTCCACATTCTTCCACCGAAGGTGGGGCCCTTAGAGCGTTGAAGGCCCTTACAAGATCAAAGTGATGTTACTTCTCTCACTAAATTTAAGGGGCACTGGAGGCACCCTTAAAGTTTCCTCGGTTTGAAGTGTCCTAGATAACACCCACCCTAATATTGTTTTCTTGCAGGAGACTCTTGTTCATTAGGAAAAGGCTCATTCTTTCTTCCACATGCTCAGGCCAACTTGGTTAAGCTGTGCAGTTAATTCTCTTGGTACATCTAGAGGCTTATTGGTTTGATGGGATCCAAATTACTTTGATTTGGTTCTGTATCTTACTTGTGGTGGGATCTTATTGACAAGAATTTGTTTAGAAAGCAAAAGATAGATAAATCTTCTAAATGCCTATGGGCTGTGTGTGGAGTGCAAACATTTCTGGGAGAAACTGGAATCTTCAGGATTGTTGAATTTAAAAATTCTTATTCTAGCAGGTGTTCTTAATATGAATTTATCATCCATAGAAATATGGGTTGGTACTTCCTCATTGGGGTGGATGGAAAATTTCTTGAACACTTATTTTCATAAAAATAAGCTTATAAACATTGTCCCGGGGAAAGTAATGCCTACTTGGCGCAATGGTCATGCCAGGGAAGATTTTATTGCCAAGAGAATAGATATAACTTTACTTTCTGAAGATATTGTAGATACAATTGGCATATATAGAGCATGGGTGGAATATCCATTCATTTCCGACCATGCTCCAATCCTACTTCAGTTGGATCTTTCTCCTTTATATAAGGCTTACACTTTCAAGTTCAATCTTGTGTGGACTAAAGAAAATGACTTCATATTGATGGTGCAAAAATTATGGAATGATCCTAATTATATTAAGGAGACTAGAAAACAAAAACGTCTGGTATGGAAACTGAAAGATCTGAAACTCATCACCAAAGCTTGGCAAAAGGACCGAAGAAAGAGTAAAAATTCCCAACTATGTTGCCTGAAGAAGGAGATTTCTTTTAGGATTCAAAACTTGGCATAGGGGTTATATAATACTTTGAAGGATACACCATTAAAATATTTGGAGAATGAAAGAAATACCTTACTAAAATAAATATAGGAGCAATGGCGCCAACGTAGTCGGGCTATTTGGATACAAAGTGGAGACTTAAATAGATTTTTTTTTTCATAATTTTGCGAGTTTCAGAAGAAATAGTAAATATGTTTGGGAGATTATTGGAGAAGAGGGACAAGTATACAGTGGTCAGGAAAATATTAATCTACTGCACTAAATCACTTCAAAGACTTTTACAAAGAAAAGAGAGGAACTTCTACCAGTGAACATGTTAGGGTGGTTGCATTATTTTCCAGAATGATGAATGACACATAAGCTGAGGAACTTTACAAACCTGTGGATAAGGAGGAATAAAAAAAGGTATTATCAAATTTTAAAGTGGGCAAGAGTCTTGGTCTCGATGGCTAGACAATGGAGTTTTTTTAGCATCTTTTTGATATTGTTGGGGAGGACCTCCTGGAAACGGTAGAGGAATCAAGATTGAAAGGTTTTATTCCAGGAGCATTAAACTCAATAGTCATTACTTTAATACCCAAAGTAAATAAGCCTAACGATTTTGGAGACAATAGACCGATCTCGCTGTGTAATCTTTGTTATAAAATTATATCAAAGATTATAGAAGATCGGATTAAAACGATATTATCGAGATCACTTTCAGAGGAGCAGTTGGGTTTACTCAAGGGAGACAAATTCAGGACACCATTGGGACTGTTCATGAGTGCATTCATAACATTAAAAAGAAGTGTAAGTCTCTGGTTTTAAAATTGGATTTGCAAAAATCATATGATTGTATTAACTAGGATTTGTTACGTATGGCCCTCCTTCAGATTGGTATGGGTATAAACTTGACAATCTGGATAATGAGTTGTGTGGTTTCCACTTCATATTAAGTATTGATTAATGGTGAGGCAACTCATTTCTTTAAAAGTGATAGAGGAATAAGGAAAGGTTTCCCTTTATCACCTCTCCTTTTCATCCTAGTAATGGAAGGTTTGAGTCTCCTATTGAAAGACAATCAAAGTAAGGGTAAATTGTCTGGTATCAAAGTGTGAAAGACTATAAAGATTCTTCATGTTCTATTTGTGGATGATGTGGTCATTATGACTACTGCTAATATGCAGGAATGGTGGGAAATTGACAAGGTGTTAATTTTTTTTTGTTTTTCATCGGGCTTATCTATCAATGGAACAAAGTCCACCTTTCATAAAGATGGAATGTTGGATCTAGATCCATTACCTTTTAAAGCTATCTTCCATTATAATTTTTTAGAGTTGGATAAGGGTTTCAAATATTTGGGGTTTTTTATTAAGTTAGGATTTCAGCATGTAGAAGATTCGGGCTGGTTAATTAAAAAGGTGGAAAAAAGGATTAGTAGCTGGTGTTATAGGTGGTTGTCCTTAGGACGACGTTTCACTCTTTTGAAAGCAGTGTTGGAAAGACAACCAATTTATTGGTTGTCTCTCACAGTGGTTCCCTGTTCGGTATTGAATACATTAAGGAAATTGATGTATAATTTTCTATGGAAAAGAAACTGTGATTCTCATCAGATGCATTTGTGCAATTGGGAGCATATTGCGCTACCAAAAATATATGGAGGATGGGGTATTAGAAACATCTTTTATTTCAATAAATCTTTGGCCGCAAATACTCTTTGGAGAGTTCTTAATGGAGAGGGCATTTGGCACAATTTTTTTTTTGACAAGTATCTTTACAACAAGTCAGTGATAACATGGCTCAGATAATTTTCTTTCCAGCATAATGCAACCTCAAGAATATGGAGTGGCTTGTTTTCATCTTATCACTCATGGACTAAGCTGGAATCTCGGGACAGGTCAACAGATCGCATTAGGAAAGGATCAGATATTGGGGATGGGAAATATCTCTTTCCTATCAAATAATTTGATATCTGTTTTATATCAAAAGAATATCAAGACTCTTGCACAGGTTAGGAAACTTTCAGAAGATCATATATTATCCTCTTACTGGTTGAGAAGTATTGGTTTGGGTCTATTCGGGGAGCTTGCAAAGGAATGGGATCAGTATAGACGTGCGCTTAATGAATCAAGAGATCTTATACATGAAGAGGAAGATAAATTAATGTGGAAAGGAGGGGATGATTCTAGGATCCCAACAATTAAAAATTTCCATTTGAGCATCATTAATTCAAAAAGTTTGTTGAAGGTGGAGACTTGGAGGAGATCCATTTGGAAATGGAAAGTACAATTGAAGATAAAATTGTTTATCTGGCTGGCTCTGGAAGGGGAAATACTTACATGGGACTCATTGCAGAAAAGGGGTTGGGAAGGACCTGGACATTTCCCACTGTGTAAAATGGAATCAGAAACTATATTTCATCTTTTTAAAACCCGCCCTTTTGCAACAATAGTTTGGAATAAAATTATAAAATAATTAAGCATAAAGGGTCATTGGACTGGGAGCACTCTATCTGATTGCATTAAAAACTGGTATGAGGACAAGTAATCCCCTACTCAGATATTAGCACTCATCTGTTGGCACATCTGACATGAACGCAACAGAGCTATTTTTGAAGACTTCAGTCCATCATTATATGTCGTGATCTATAAAACATTGTCACTACTAAACATAACCTACACTCATCCAAAAGATAGACTTCCTTGAGATATAATGATTACTTATCAAAAGAATTCAGCGTTAGCTTGGTTTGATGGTGCAACACAAAGAGATGGCACCTTGTGTGGTGCAGGTGGAGTTATAAAATTTTTGGAAGAAACAATGATTAAATGGACCTTTAATTGCGACAGAGGAACCAATACAAGAGCTGAACTCTTGGGAGCTTGGGATACACTCATGCTAGCAAATAGCCTGTCAATTCCTCATATCCATGTGTTGGGAGACTCAAAAGTTGTAATTGATTGGATATTAAACAAAGGAAGACTTCATGTATCTACAATGGAAGGATGGAAAACTAGAATCAAAGNTTGGGATACACTCATGCTAGCAAATAGCCTGTCAATTCCTCATATCCATGTGTTGGGAGACTCAAAAGTTGTAATTGATTGGATATTAAACAAAGGAAGACTTCATGTATCTACAATGGAAGGATGGAAAACTAGAATCAAAGCATTATCAAAGTATTTTATATCTATTAGCTATCAACATATTTTCAGAAACTTTAATTTAGAAGCAGATAAGATTTCTAAGTTGGCATTGGGGGATACTAAAGGAAATTTATTCTATCATCACTGGCTCAATGGAGCAGAAGGACCCAGGAAACAGATTATAGTCCATTAATCAGTTTGAGTGGACCTATTACTTTCCTAGGATATCTAGCTTTTGTTTAGTCTTTGGGAGATAGTTTTTTGTTGGTGTTTGTCTTGCAATGACATATCTGTTGTCTAGAACTTTCTGAGGTCTGTCTACTTACATATTTTTCTTTTTGTAAGGCTTGTATCTGAATCGTTTAGACATGTTTTGTATTTGGATTCACTTGTATGTGATGGGAGATGTAAAAACATTATATGATAATATAATTGAGCAATTTTTTTCCTGGAAAAAAAAAGTAAACAA
>SNQJ01S0086654.1:11067-33950 GCA_010110895.2 Picea sitchensis
CCATAACCTTTCTTACAAGAAAATAGAATGAGCCAAATTTAAAAATGTATTTTTAATTTTCAAAAATTTCAATTTAATAAATTGTTGGAAAACTTTATAAAAAATTATAACATGAAATTGAATTAATGCAAAGGCAAAGATTTTTGACTTGCAAATGAAAAATATACTTTGGACAAGACTAATAAACCATTACTCGATGCTTATTGTTTTTTCTACACAAGATCTATTTACATTAACATGGTACAAAAAAGTTTACATCCATGGCATTTTGTGGCCCACCAAAAAGAAAATGAGGTCATAGATTGCTTCAATGTAGCAACCAAAATATATCAGAGCTTCATAACCTCGTAAAAACTATAACAAGATCCAGAGGATAGTAAAACTATAAACATTAAAGAATTCAATGTGTATTCTTAACACATGGTAATGGAGTTTATTTCTATCCCAATACCTTCCATCCAAAGAGAATTCTCATGTGTAGGGGACTAATCACATGTCATTGAGTTAATGCTTGTATAGATTTAGTATGAATCATTGATACGAATGATTCAAAACCATTATACATAGTCACTCAAAGTAAATCCAATTCTATTAGAGTTGTGTGGGATCATCTCATGATCAATTGGTAATGTTTTTGTTTTTGCATATTTGTTGAGTAGTGGTTCAATGATACACTCACAAGAACATATGTAAATTGACCCAAATTCAATTCTAGAGTTCAATTATGAACATTGAAGTGTGACAAATTTAAAAGTCTCATTGCACCCCTTGATGAATCTCCACATAAAGAAGTCTCAAATGTTAGAAATCCCCCAAAAAAATACCTCAAACCATGTACTATGAGTTAGGGGAGTTGCCTACATATTTTTGAGTCCACTTGCCTAGATCCAACTAGTCTCAATAACCTTGGGAAGGACTCACGCATTAGAATGATACATTTTTAGTACATATGATCTGGATTGTATGGAGAGAGAAATGAAAAAACACAAAAATATAACAACTCGAGCAAAATAATATAGTGAAAACCCGATTTCTATTAATGAATAAAATAACAGAAGACTGTAGAACAAAAAATGGCTACAATGGTGGTAGCTTATCTCTACACACACACACACACACACACACACACAGAGATGGTGACTATGCTCATTCGCAAAAAACTAATACAACAAACAAAAAGTATGGCCTTTTAACATTAATCAAGAACCCTAAAGGTACAAAACCCTAAACCTAGGAGGTGAAGTGCCAAAAGGTGTTTTTAAATTCCAAAACATATTTTTGGGCATTAGTTTCTACATCAACTTTCCAAGAACGTAACTTTCGCATACAATCTATATTTGGTGCACATAGTAGCTCGTTGGAAAAATATAACCGAGGACAACAATAAAATAGTTTGGCATGTATTTTCCAAAGGTAAATATAAGCTAGCATCACTCATTTAAAAATATCGTTAAGGGCCTCAAAATGGACCTGAAAGTTTAGGACCTAGAAAATCCCAAAAAATCATAACAAGACTACCTAGATGGAGAACCATGTTGAGTGAGTGGAAGAGATGGGTGGCCATCGATATCCAATTGGATTCATCATCCCCCCCTTAGGAAGCAATGGTCCCCATTGCATCAAGTTTCAATAGTATATGGGGAAACTTCTGTTGAATCTAAATCTGGGTGAGCCATTTTCCTTGCTGAAGAAGTTGTCCCGCTTTGATAAACCAATAGACTTGTATGTTCTTCTAGCGGGTTACCTTCACCTTAGTGTCCATGATTTGATCAACTACAACCTTCTCAAGGCATTCGAGATTGAGTTCAATGACAACCAATTTCTTAGCCACCTCTAACGTGTCCAATAGAGTTGGGAAATATGGTTGAAGCAACCACACATTAAATAATAGGTGTAAGCCAAGGAAAGAAGGAATACTCAATTCAAAATAATTTTCATCCACAACCTTTGTGATGGTGTAAGGCCCATATTGAAGTGGTTTGAGCTTCCTATGGGGACCCGTGATGCTCTTTTTCAGCAAATGAAACCAGACCTTGTCACCAACCTGCAACTTGTGTGGACCACGATGTTGGTCATGTTATTACTTGTACTTGGAATTGACCTTTTGTAATATATCATGAACCTATTGTTGGAGGTGCTATATTTGTTCAACAAATTTGGTTTCTCTGTCTTCTTTGGTCTAAGCTTGGGAGGACATTATGGGTGAAGATGGAACATGAAGAGCTACATCAATGGGGGCCAATGGTTAGAATCAGTATGTATATGTGAATCAGTCACGAGGACAGTTATCTCTAGCTGCTATTAGTTAATGCGAGCTGACTCATCACACTTAGCAAAAGAAAACCACATAACCTGGAATAACCTGCTGGTGGTTAGTAAGGAGGCAGATTTTCACTTCTGCCAAATGCCTTTGGATCTTGGACTGTTAACTTGTTTCCTTAAGTCTGAGAAAGTCTAGCTCTTAACCAAACTGAAGCAGTTTTTAAATAACAAAAGTTAATAATTACACGTGAAAGTTGTTATATTATACTTTTTAAAAATAATTTTGCAATAAGAATTAATATGGTTTAAGATTGGTTAATAACTCATCTTTCTTGGTTTGTAAAAAAACAGAAGTTAGCAGTTTAAAATTCCAAAATTATTTCAGGTGACCTGCTTTTCCTTGAATAAAAGTGATTTTCCAACCAAATATGCTTTTCTCAAAAAAGTCAATTTTCCATCAGTTGTATTCTACTCTTACTCTTATATCTACAATTCAACACACTCTTTTCTTATCACTTAGCTTCTCTTGTCTCTTAAGATGGGTGGAGTGTCCACTCCTAGTTGACAATGGAGCTATGACAAGTTTTGTCACACAAAACAAAACTTATCCTTACAAAAACACTAAGATAAAAATATATAGAATTGGTCACATCAAACTTAAAACATTTAATGGGAAATAATATTTTTTGTTTTTTAATAAACAAAAGTTAATAATAGCATGTAAAAGACTTTATATGGCACTTTTAAAAGATTCTATATTAAATGTTTTTAATTTTTTTTTTTTAATTTTAAAAATAAAGTTAAGATATATTTATGGCCTAGGTTAAAGATTTGAATTCGTAGATTTAAATGATTATTTAAGTGGTTCAAAAATGGATTCTAAACAAAAAAACAGTGATTTGTGTATCAGTGATTTGCGAAAAAAACCATTTTGTAGAACAACTAGCCAACTCCTATATCTATATTTCGTTAATAACCTCTTTGACTAATTAAAAAAAGGAATGAGTACAATTTGAAAATTTGGATATTATTTTTAATATTCAAAAAATTCAATTTAATAAATTAGTGAAAACTTAAAAAAAAAATTAGAACATTTCATGGGAAGTGACAACAACATTTTGTTTCTTGTTTTTTAAGTAAATAAAAATCAATAATTTTCATGGGAAGTGACAACAACTTTTTGTTTCTTGTTTTGGTTTAAGTAGGTGTGTTTTTTTTGGGTCGACGAACCAGGTGGAACTCCATGCATTTTTCAATTTTTTTTTGAAGGATAGCTTCGAGTAGAAGCCATGGAGGGGGATATCAGTCCTAGAATCATCTAGGATTGGAGGGTCTCAGTATTCCATTCTATGTTACTGACTAGATTATCTTACAGTTACTACTAGATATTTCTTTGATGTTTGTAGGAGATGCTTTTTACAAGTTTTTAGGCTCTTTGGTGGGAGTGCCATTTTTTATGTTGATCTAGTTTTCTTTGAAGGCTTAACTTCTTTTTTTGGAAATTGTTTCAATCTTTTCCAAACTTGTGAATTTCACCACTAGTTTCTCGGGGTTAGGATAGTGGATCCTAAGTGGTCAATTATACCATCATCCTTTGTCAGAGTATCTATTTACCTCTCCTCCTTGGACTTTGGAGCATTTCTAGCCCTTGATCTCTGCATTTTGTTTTTAGTGGTTTCCAAGTGGAGATCGGATGACACTTAATCGGTTGGAAAAAATTAATGCGAAAGTAAATGTTTTAATGAACGAGCCAGTTGACGAACTTTGGAAGGTGACAGATGTAAATAATGTACATACTTTTGGAGAGGTATTATCGGGTTATCAGACAAATGGTTCCCATTCAAGTGATGAGCCATGTTTACAGAAAATATATTGTAGCAAGGATCCCGGCATTGCGCTTTCCTTAGATACATACTTACCTGCACTATTGGAGTCTACTCTAGGGGTTCGAAAACTGTTGTCAGGGTATAACCTTCAGCAAGAAGATAGAAGGTATGTTTCATTGCCTTCTCGTTTTAAAGCTACTGGTCCTGCTACTGTTCAGAAGTATCGTAGACAATGGGCGGCTAATAAACTTGTAAAAAGGATGGTCCTAGGCACTGATATAGGTCTGGAGGATACCTGAAGGATGGCACTCTGTGATTTAGTTGGTAAATTTGCATATAGTAACATGTGTGCGGAGAAGTTATCGGTTTGGTTGGAGCGGGTTTGCCTTCCGGTTCTAGGATATGTACCTGAGGTATATTTCTTAACTAAAGGGTGGATAGGTTTTCTATGTAACTTTCTAGAAGATGTTGCTATTTTGATAAATGTGAAATGGGTTAATGGTAATAATAGTCTTATGTTAAAGAGATGGCGAGTTGCTTTCAATACATAAACAAAGTACTTCTCCTTTCGACATATTTGGGTTTTATTACCGAGACTTCCTCTGTATTTTTGGAATGAGGGGGCGCTGAGGGCCATTGGAGACTACTTTGGTAAATTTTTAATGATCGTCAGAGCAAATCTCTTGGTGGCTAATAGAAAAATCGGTAGGATACTGGTTGAAATGGATATTCACCAAGGGTTGTCAGAGACTATAGAAATAGAGTGGAGAGGAAAACATTACCTACAGAAGTTAGACTACCTTGGTATCTCATTCATATGTAGTATTTGTAGAAGCAATTCTCATCTTCGGAGAGACTGTAAAGGGATAGATGATGGAGATATTGTTCAGGAAGGGATTGATAATTTCTATGGTACACCAGACTTCTCCATGGAAACGGGTTTCTATGGTTTCGATGCAGTTCGTCGGGACTGTGTTGATCCCAGTTCAAGAAAGAGAATTACCATTGTTTCGGGTAAGCTTCAGTTGTTTTGCCCAGTTTTTTTTAATACTTTGTCTGTTTGGGAAAGAGATGTAATAAACTCTTCAACATGGCTTAAGAATGCTACTACTAAAAACTATTCGTCACCTTCGGCTGTTAAGGGGAATATTGGGGATACTAACCTTTCTTTTGGAAACCAAGATCCTCTACCAACCTCTCCGACTGTTGCTCTGGGATTGGAGCCAGTGAATGTCATTGACATTCAGTTTTTTTCCAGTGTACAGGATCCTTCTCGTAGTCCTACTTTAGAACCTTCCTTACAGTCTGAGGAATTTTGTAACCCGGGGAAAAGTCAATTGTTGTCGTGTCATACTTTTATTCTACCTGGATATAGGCAACTGGAAGACGAGGAGTCCTGACTATCTATGATACTTGACTCTTTAATCCCCTTTATTTGTGGAAATAATTATAATGTGAAATTACGAGTTTATCTTGGTAAGTCGGTCATTGATGATGATGCTGGGAAAGGGGAGGCTAGCTATTCATGGTATTCTGCTATTGAGGTCGAGAAATAATATTCTTTGTCTAGGGGATTAGGCATTGAACTTTCTCCAATAAAAACCAGAAGTGTTCGAAAAAAATCGACACTTGATTCATCAATTGTGTCTATTCCACATTCTTCCACCGAAGGTGGGGCCCTTAGAGCGTTGAAGGCCCTTACAAGATCAAAGTGATGTTACTTCTCTCACTAAATTTAAGGGGCACTGGAGGCACCCTTAAAGTTTCCTCGGTTTGAAGTGTCCTAGATAACACCCACCCTAATATTGTTTTCTTGCAGGAGACTCTTGTTCATTAGGAAAAGGCTCATTCTTTCTTCCACATGCTCAGGCCAACTTGGTTAAGCTGTGCAGTTAATTCTCTTGGTACATCTAGAGGCTTATTGGTTTGATGGGATCCAAATTACTTTGATTTGGTTCTGTATCTTACTTGTGGTGGGATCTTATTGACAAGAATTTGTTTAGAAAGCAAAAGATAGATAAATCTTCTAAATGCCTATGGGCTGTGTGTGGAGTGCAAACATTTCTGGGAGAAACTGGAATCTTCAGGATTGTTGAATTTAAAAATTCTTATTCTAGCAGGTGTTCTTAATATGAATTTATCATCCATAGAAATATGGGTTGGTACTTCCTCATTGGGGTGGATGGAAAATTTCTTGAACACTTATTTTCATAAAAATAAGCTTATAAACATTGTCCCGGGGAAAGTAATGCCTACTTGGCGCAATGGTCATGCCAGGGAAGATTTTATTGCCAAGAGAATAGATATAACTTTACTTTCTGAAGATATTGTAGATACAATTGGCATATATAGAGCATGGGTGGAATATCCATTCATTTCCGACCATGCTCCAATCCTACTTCAGTTGGATCTTTCTCCTTTATATAAGGCTTACACTTTCAAGTTCAATCTTGTGTGGACTAAAGAAAATGACTTCATATTGATGGTGCAAAAATTATGGAATGATCCTAATTATATTAAGGAGACTAGAAAACAAAAACGTCTGGTATGGAAACTGAAAGATCTGAAACTCATCACCAAAGCTTGGCAAAAGGACCGAAGAAAGAGTAAAAATTCCCAACTATGTTGCCTGAAGAAGGAGATTTCTTTTAGGATTCAAAACTTGGCATAGGGGTTATATAATACTTTGAAGGATACACCATTAAAATATTTGGAGAATGAAAGAAATACCTTACTAAAATAAATATAGGAGCAATGGCGCCAACGTAGTCGGGCTATTTGGATACAAAGTGGAGACTTAAATAGATTTTTTTTTTCATAATTTTGCGAGTTTCAGAAGAAATAGTAAATATGTTTGGGAGATTATTGGAGAAGAGGGACAAGTATACAGTGGTCAGGAAAATATTAATCTACTGCACTAAATCACTTCAAAGACTTTTACAAAGAAAAGAGAGGAACTTCTACCAGTGAACATGTTAGGGTGGTTGCATTATTTTCCAGAATGATGAATGACACATAAGCTGAGGAACTTTACAAACCTGTGGATAAGGAGGAATAAAAAAAGGTATTATCAAATTTTAAAGTGGGCAAGAGTCTTGGTCTCGATGGCTAGACAATGGAGTTTTTTTAGCATCTTTTTGATATTGTTGGGGAGGACCTCCTGGAAACGGTAGAGGAATCAAGATTGAAAGGTTTTATTCCAGGAGCATTAAACTCAATAGTCATTACTTTAATACCCAAAGTAAATAAGCCTAACGATTTTGGAGACAATAGACCGATCTCGCTGTGTAATCTTTGTTATAAAATTATATCAAAGATTATAGAAGATCGGATTAAAACGATATTATCGAGATCACTTTCAGAGGAGCAGTTGGGTTTACTCAAGGGAGACAAATTCAGGACACCATTGGGACTGTTCATGAGTGCATTCATAACATTAAAAAGAAGTGTAAGTCTCTGGTTTTAAAATTGGATTTGCAAAAATCATATGATTGTATTAACTAGGATTTGTTACGTATGGCCCTCCTTCAGATTGGTATGGGTATAAACTTGACAATCTGGATAATGAGTTGTGTGGTTTCCACTTCATATTAAGTATTGATTAATGGTGAGGCAACTCATTTCTTTAAAAGTGATAGAGGAATAAGGAAAGGTTTCCCTTTATCACCTCTCCTTTTCATCCTAGTAATGGAAGGTTTGAGTCTCCTATTGAAAGACAATCAAAGTAAGGGTAAATTGTCTGGTATCAAAGTGTGAAAGACTATAAAGATTCTTCATGTTCTATTTGTGGATGATGTGGTCATTATGACTACTGCTAATATGCAGGAATGGTGGGAAATTGACAAGGTGTTAATTTTTTTTTGTTTTTCATCGGGCTTATCTATCAATGGAACAAAGTCCACCTTTCATAAAGATGGAATGTTGGATCTAGATCCATTACCTTTTAAAGCTATCTTCCATTATAATTTTTTAGAGTTGGATAAGGGTTTCAAATATTTGGGGTTTTTTATTAAGTTAGGATTTCAGCATGTAGAAGATTCGGGCTGGTTAATTAAAAAGGTGGAAAAAAGGATTAGTAGCTGGTGTTATAGGTGGTTGTCCTTAGGACGACGTTTCACTCTTTTGAAAGCAGTGTTGGAAAGACAACCAATTTATTGGTTGTCTCTCACAGTGGTTCCCTGTTCGGTATTGAATACATTAAGGAAATTGATGTATAATTTTCTATGGAAAAGAAACTGTGATTCTCATCAGATGCATTTGTGCAATTGGGAGCATATTGCGCTACCAAAAATATATGGAGGATGGGGTATTAGAAACATCTTTTATTTCAATAAATCTTTGGCCGCAAATACTCTTTGGAGAGTTCTTAATGGAGAGGGCATTTGGCACAATTTTTTTTTTGACAAGTATCTTTACAACAAGTCAGTGATAACATGGCTCAGATAATTTTCTTTCCAGCATAATGCAACCTCAAGAATATGGAGTGGCTTGTTTTCATCTTATCACTCATGGACTAAGCTGGAATCTCGGGACAGGTCAACAGATCGCATTAGGAAAGGATCAGATATTGGGGATGGGAAATATCTCTTTCCTATCAAATAATTTGATATCTGTTTTATATCAAAAGAATATCAAGACTCTTGCACAGGTTAGGAAACTTTCAGAAGATCATATATTATCCTCTTACTGGTTGAGAAGTATTGGTTTGGGTCTATTCGGGGAGCTTGCAAAGGAATGGGATCAGTATAGACGTGCGCTTAATGAATCAAGAGATCTTATACATGAAGAGGAAGATAAATTAATGTGGAAAGGAGGGGATGATTCTAGGATCCCAACAATTAAAAATTTCCATTTGAGCATCATTAATTCAAAAAGTTTGTTGAAGGTGGAGACTTGGAGGAGATCCATTTGGAAATGGAAAGTACAATTGAAGATAAAATTGTTTATCTGGCTGGCTCTGGAAGGGGAAATACTTACATGGGACTCATTGCAGAAAAGGGGTTGGGAAGGACCTGGACATTTCCCACTGTGTAAAATGGAATCAGAAACTATATTTCATCTTTTTAAAACCCGCCCTTTTGCAACAATAGTTTGGAATAAAATTATAAAATAATTAAGCATAAAGGGTCATTGGACTGGGAGCACTCTATCTGATTGCATTAAAAACTGGTATGAGGACAAGTAATCCCCTACTCAGATATTAGCACTCATCTGTTGGCACATCTGACATGAACGCAACAGAGCTATTTTTGAAGACTTCAGTCCATCATTATATGTCGTGATCTATAAAACATTGTCACTACTAAACATAACCTACACTCATCCAAAAGATAGACTTCCTTGAGATATAATGATTACTTATCAAAAGAATTCAGCGTTAGCTTGGTTTGATGGTGCAACACAAAGAGATGGCACCTTGTGTGGTGCAGGTGGAGTTATAAAATTTTTGGAAGAAACAATGATTAAATGGACCTTTAATTGCGACAGAGGAACCAATACAAGAGCTGAACTCTTGGGAGCTTGGGATACACTCATGCTAGCAAATAGCCTGTCAATTCCTCATATCCATGTGTTGGGAGACTCAAAAGTTGTAATTGATTGGATATTAAACAAAGGAAGACTTCATGTATCTACAATGGAAGGATGGAAAACTAGAATCAAAGNTTGGGATACACTCATGCTAGCAAATAGCCTGTCAATTCCTCATATCCATGTGTTGGGAGACTCAAAAGTTGTAATTGATTGGATATTAAACAAAGGAAGACTTCATGTATCTACAATGGAAGGATGGAAAACTAGAATCAAAGAATTATCAAATTATTTTATATCTATTAGCTATCAACATATTTTCAGAAACTTTAATTTAGAAGCAGACAAGATTTCTAAGCTAGCATTGGAGGATACTAAAGGAAATTTATTCTATCATCACTGGATCAATGGAGTAGAAGGACCCATGAAACAAATTATAGTCCATTAATCAGTTTGAGTGGACCTATTACTTTCCTTGTATATCTAGTTTTTGTTTAGTCTTTGGGAGATAGTTTTTTGTTGGTGTTTGTCTTGCAATGACATATCTGTGGTCTAGAACTTTTTGAGGTATGTCTACTTACATATTTTTCTTTTTGTAAAGCTTGTATTTGAATCCTTTAGACATGTTCTGTATTTGGATTCACTTGTATGTGATGGGAGATGTAAAAAAATTATATGATAATATAATTGAGCAAATTTTTTCTTGGAAAAAAAAAGTAAACAAAAATCAATAATTGCACTTGATAGTTGAACATGATTAATTTTTTTATTTTTTTTAAAGATAAACTTACATTTTCATATATTTATGTCTCATCCATAAACTTTATTACAAGAAAATAGAATGAGCCAAATTTAAAAATGTATTTTTAATTTTCAAAAATTTCAATTTAATAAATTGTTGGAAAAATTTATAAAAAATTATAACATGAAATTGAATTAATGCAAAGGCAAAGCTTTTTGACTTGCAAATGAAAAATATACTTTGGCCAAGACTAATAAACCATTACTCAATGCTTATTGTTTTTTCTACACAAGATCTATTTACATTAACATGGTACAAAAAAGTTTACATCCATGGCATTTTGTGGCCCACCAAAAAGAAAATGAGGTCATAGATTGCTTCAATGTAGCTTCATAACCTCGTAAAAACTATAACAAGAGCCAGAGGATAGTAAAACTATAAACATTAAAGCAATCAATGTGTATTCTTAACACATGGTAATGGAGTTTATTTCTATCCCAATACCTTCCATCCAAAGAGAATTCCCATGTGTAAGGGACTAATCACATGTCATTGAATTAATGCCTCTATAGAGTTAGTATGAATCATTGATATGAATGGTTCAAAACCATTATACATAGTCACTCAAAGTAAATCGAATTCTATTAGAGTTGTGTGGGATCATCTCATGATCAATTGGTAATGTTTTTGTTTTTGCATATTTGTTGAGTAGTGGTTCAATGATACACTCACAAGAACATAGGTAAATTGACCCAAATTCAATTCTAGAGTTCAATTATGAACATTGAAGTGTGACAAATTTAAAAGTCTCATTTCACCCCTTGATGAATCTCCACATAAAGAAGTCTCAAATGTTAGGAATCCCCCAAAAAAATACCTCAAACCATGTACTATGAGTTAGGGGAGTTGCCTACATATTTTTTAGTCCACTTGCCTAGATCCAACTGGTCTCAATAACCTTGGGAAGGACTCACACATTAGAATGATACATTTTTAGTACATATGATCTATATTGTATGGAGAGCGAAGTGAAAAAACACAAAAATATAACAGCTCGAGCAAAATAATATAGTGAAAACCCAATTTCTATTAATGAATAAAATAGCAGAAGACTGTAGAACAAAAACTGGCTACAATGGTGGTAGCTTATCTCTACACACACACACACACACACACAGATGGTGACTATGATCATTCGCAAAAAACTAATACAACAAACAAAATGTATGGCCTTTTAACATTAATCAAGAACCCTAAAGGTACAAAACCCTAAATCTAGGAGGTGAAGTGCCAAAAGGTGTTTTTAAATTCCAAAACATATTTTTGGGCATTAGTTTCTACATCAACTTTCCAAGAACGTAACTTTCGCATACAATCTATGTTTGGTGCACATAGTAGCTCGTTGGAAAAATATAACTGAGGAAAACAATAAAATGGTTTGTCCTGGATTTTCCAAAGGTAAATCTAAGCTAGCATCACTCGTTTAAAAATATCGTTAAGGGCCTCAAAATGGACCTGAAAGTTTAGGACCTAGAAAATCCCAGAAAATCATAACAAGACTACCTAGATGGAGAACCATGTTGAGTGAGTGGAAGAGATGGGTGGCCATCGATATCCAATTGGATTAGTCATCCCCCCCTTAGGAATCAATGGTCCCCATTGCATCAAGTTTCCATAGTATATGTGGAAATTTCTGTTGAATCTAAATCTGGGTGAGCCATTTTCCTTGTTGAAGAAGTTGTCCAACTTTGATAAACCAATAGAATTGTATGTTCTTCTAGCGGGTTACCTTCACCTTAGTGTCCATGATTTGATCAACTACAACCTTCCCAAGGAAGTTTGGATTGAGTTCAATGACAACCAATTTCTTAGCCACCACTAACATGTCCAATAGAGGTGGGAAATATGGTTGAAGCAACCACACATTAAATAATAGGTGTAAGCCAAGGAAAGAAGCAATACTCAATTCAAAATAATTTTCATCCACAACCTTTGTGATGGTGTAAGGCCCATATTGAAGTGGTTTGAGCTTCCTATGGGGACCTGTGATGCTCTTTTTTTGCAAATGAAACCAGACCTTGTCACCAACCTGCAACTTGTGTGGAACACGATGTTGGTCATGTTATTACTTGTACTTGGCATTGACCTTTTGTAATATATCATGAACCTATTGTTGGAGGTGCTATATTTTTTCAACAAATTTGGTTTCTCTGTCTTCTTTGGTCTAAGCTTGGGAGGACATTATGGGTGAAGATGGAACATGAAGAGCTACATCAATGGGGGCCAATGGTTGGAACCCTAAGCATACCTGAAAAGGGTTGTGGCCAATTGAGCCATGGAGGGATCTATTATAGCTATGTTGAACATATGGAAGGATCTCATCCCATGTACATGGATGCTTGGAATTGTACATTCATAGGATATGTACAATCATAATGTTGACCACTTCCATTTTCCCAAATTTTGTTTGTGGGTGAAAGGTAATCGATTTGGTCAACTCAGTGTCCATCAGAGATCATAGGATGGACCAAAAGGTACTAAGGAACCTGTTATCCATATCTGAAATAATGGTTAGTGGTATCCCAAAATGAACCCAAACATTCTCAAAGAAAATCCTAGCAGTGGCCTCAGATGTGATACTCCTTTTACATGGTGCCAAAATGGCCATCTTAGAGAACCGATCAACCACAAAGACACAATCATGACAATGTTTGGTGGAGGGGAAAAATGACATGTAATCCATGGAGACTAACTCTCGGGGCTTGTTTAGGACAAGGAGAGGAGTGTACAACCCTTTATTCTTTATGGATGATTTAGCAATGACATAGGAAATGCATGATCTGATATACTAGTTGACGTCTAGTTGACGCTTTGGGAAGGAGAAATACTTCTGAAGTATTTATACTATATTTTCCACACTAAAGTTCCCTGCTACTTGACTATAATGTGTCTCCCAAATTATATTTTCATTCTTGTTTGAAGGAACACAAAGATGGCCTAGATAACATAAGAGCAAATCTTGGAGGTGGAAGTATAGGACTTGTTTCATTGCACTCAATGTTTGATATGTAGTAGCAAAGTCAAAGTGACTATTGTATAATTGTGGCCACCCAAAGGTCTAGTGTACATAGAAGTTAATAAATGTGGTTAGTGACACAATTGGGGGGCGACTAAGGCATGTTGAAACACAGTTCATGGTGCCTTTCTTATAATTAATTTTTAAGTGGAATTGTTGCAAGTATTCGGACCACTTCTAATGGTAGTCATTCTACAACTTTCTTTGTGTCTGCATGAATTGTAGAGGATTGTGATCAACGTGGATGATCATTTCCTTAAACATAGTATAATCCTTCCATTGTCATCATTCTTTCACAATGGAGTATATATCCTTATCATAGGTGGGATATATACGAACAACATCATATAACATTTCACTGTGATAAGCCACTAGATGTCCCTGTTGAGTGAGGACTGCACTGATAACATAGTATAGGCATTCATATCAATATTGAATGGTTGTTGTAGGTATAGAAACATGAGGACTAGTGAAGATCCAAGATGATCTTTCATATTTTGGAATGCTTTCTATTGTGATTCAGACTAGGAAAAATGTGATGTACCCAACCACTAGCATAGGCCAAGCCACATCCATACTTGTCAATATCAACACTTCTTGAGCTCATTTTGAAAATATGATATCAACGACTAAATAATGAATCAAGAAATTAATACAATAACAACACATGCATTAATCAAGATTCATGCTACACTACAAAATAAATGAACAATATGTTATGCACAACAATAACCAACAAGAAGACACATTATCAATACATATTTAGAAGTTAATAATTAATACATAGAAGAATTAAATATACACGCAGAGATAACCATGATAGAAAGAACTTATATTTATAAAAAACAATCACCAACTAGATGTAAACCAAGTACTTTCCACCCAACCTTAGACATTGGTGCTCCAAGTCTCAACAACAGTTCACCCACAAGCTAGGGCTATGAGTCCACAAGGATGGGTTCTAGAGCGACAATCAACTTCCAAAACTAGATAGCCCTCAATCTCTCATAGGTTTCTCAACCACAAAACAAATCCAAATACCGACTCTCTTCCCCTTGAGCCTACACCACATAAAGAGAATGAACTTCCTTCACTACCACACAGTCCCTCGGGTTGTCCATCTCTTTCCAGGGATCCAATGCTTCTGTTAAGGAAATATCAATGATGGAAACTCCCAAGATTCTTATTTTTCGACAACTCTCTCTCTCTCTCTCTCTCTCTCTCTCCTACCATTATTCCGATGCCCATAGGAATCCATTCCTTTCTGGAATAATCAACAATTGTTTACAGCCAACCAACCATGGTTGCTTTCCTTCAACAATTCGTTTTCCCTTCCCCGTACAAACCAATAATGAGCATAAGAGAGAATTAGAGAGGAACAAATCCCAAAAATAAATTTTTGAGTAAGAATGAATGGCCAACCCCCAAGATAATCAAGAACATGGATTAAATATCAAATCTCATGTAACCCCCTCTTTCTCTCCAAAATTCCAAGGTGGGTAAGATAAAAATAATTTTAAAATGTAAAGGCTTAGCCCCTTAGCTTTCTCCCTCTCATGGAATCATAGCCCCCTATAACTAATCATAGCCCCTATAAATGTTGTCCTTTTTCATCTTGCATCCAACAATGTATTTTATTATTAATAATGATCAAAGCATTACATTTCCCAGGCACTTCAACCTATTTTAATTGTAGGCACTCCAACCTTTCATCAAATAACAAAGAAACATCATTGAGTTCGAGGACTCAAAAGTGGGGTATTAAATTCCCCTCTCCCTTATTTTGGCACAATCCTCAGTGCATTTACAAACATAAATTCAAAATTTCAAAATTCTTTGAAAAGTTGTAGGTACTATGCTTACATGGAATATTCATGCTCCCAAGTAGCATCTTTAGGATTGTATCAGGTCCACTAAACTTTTACCAGCTCTATGGCTTGATTCCATAGTACTTTGACTTTTCTGCCTAATATGTGTGTTGGTTGGACCTAAAAGTCTCCTTCTGGCTCCACCTGAATCAAATACCAATCAAGAACATGGTTAGGATCATGCACATACTTTTTCAACAAAGAGACATGAAATACATTATTCACATGCATGGAAGCAGAAAATGAAAGCATGTATGCAACTGGCTCTATTCCATCCAATATCTCAAATGGACCACATAATTTGGCTGCTAACTTTGTACAGTTTCCCAACTTCAATGAGCTCTTCTTGGGCTTCACTTTAAAAAACACATGCTCTCCCACTTAAATTATCTATTTTTCCTATTCTTATCTACATAACTCTTCTGTCTAGCTTGTCCTGCTTTCAAATTTTGCTTAATTTTAATCATCTGGTCTTCCATATCCTTGAGAAATTCCATCCCAAGTACTACTTTGTCTGTTGGGTTGTCCCATATTACTAGAGTATTGAATTTTCTACCATACAAAACTTCAAAAGGGCTCATCTTCAATGAATCTTGATACCCATTATTATAGGCAAATTCAACCAAATGCAATCAATCTTGCCATTTAGATGGTTTATCCATCACATACATTATTAACATGTCTTCAATTACTCAACCGACTCTCTATGTCCGCCCATTTGACTATGGATGGTATGCTATGCTAAAGTTCATATTTTTACCAAATCCTTTAAATAATCTCCTCCATAAATTTGAATTGAACTTTGTATCTCTATCACAAACAATTTCCTTAGGTATCCCATGCAACCTAGTAATCTCCCTCATGTAAATTTCTGCAATATTAGCTGTTGTATGAGTCATTTTTACAGAAACAAAATGGAAATCCTTTTTAAATTTATCCACAACTACCATTATTAAATCATGTTTCCTTGTTGTCGTAGGAAAATTAGTGATAAAATCAATGGTTACCACTTCACATTTCTTCTCTGGAATTGGCAATGGTTGTAGCAAACTCGTTGGGTGTCTATGCACATTTTTCACTATCTGACACTTCGTGCATTTGGAAATATAATCAACAACATCCTTTTTCATCCCATGACAAAATAGTAGGCTTCTTACTACTATAATTGTTTTTTGATAACTGGGATGTCCGACATATGGAACATTATGCATTTCCTTTAATACCAAATTCCTAAGTTCTTCATAACTAGGAACATCAATTCTATTTCTATGCATAAGAAATCCATCTTCTTTGATCTCCTACCCTTTGAATTTTTGTTGTACATTTTCTTGTTGTAAGATTTCTCTTACTTGTAGGTAATACTTCTCTATAGCAACAACACTTAAAATTATTCCCTTTAAATATGAACGTTGCATACTAACGGTTGTAGCATGCATGAGATGTACTCTTCTATTGAGTTCATCAACAAATTTCTTTTCTTTTCCTTTGATGTGATTGATGTTGAAGTCAAACTCACTTACAAATTCTAGCCACCTTGGATGTCTAGCATTCAAAGTTGGTTGTTCAAAAAGATATTTCAGACCACTATGGTATGTCCTTAATTCAAATCTCTTCCCCATTAAATAATGTCTCCACATCTTCAATGCATGAACTATGGAAAGAAGATTTAGATAATGTGTGGCATAATTTCTCTCATGTTCTTTAAGATTTATGGAATCATAACTAATAACATGCCCATTTTGAGTGACGACTCCACCAAGTCCCTCTTTGCATGCATCTGTACATACCACAAAATTCTCATTTGGGTCAACAATCTTTAAAATAGGTGCACTAGTAAGTAATTCCTTCAACAAATTAAAATTTTATTCACACTTTTTTGTCCATACAAACTTAGTTCCCTTCTTCTGTAAAGAAGTGATGGGATGAACAATCTTAGAGAACCCTTCTATAAACCTCCTATAGTATCCGGATAATCCCATAAAATATCTGACTTCTAAAACATTCTTGGGTGTTGACCATCCTCTAATGGATTCAATTTTCTCCGGATCTACTGCTATACCTTCTTCTGAAATAACGTGCTCCAAACAATGGCTTTTCTCTTGGTATAAAGATCACTTACTAAGCTTGGCATAAAAATTATGTTCCCTTAGCACTTGCAATACCAACCTCAATTGGTGTTCGTGTTATTATTATGATTTGGAATAGATAAGTATGCCATCCATAAACACAATGACAAATTGATGCAAATAATGTCTAAATATGCCATTCATCAAGCACATAAAGACTGTTGGTACATTGGTCAATCCAAATGGAACCACTACGAATTCATAATGTCTATACCTAGCCCTAAAGGTTTTCTTATTGATCTATTCTTCCTTGATTCTTACCCAGTGGTATCCTAATCTCAAATCTATATTTGAAAATATCTTTGCTCCTCTTAGTTGATCAAAGAGGTCATCAATTTTGGGTAGAGGGTATGCATTCTTCATAGTGGCTTTATTCAACTGTCTGAAGTCAATACATAGAATCAATGTTCTATCTTTCTTTTTAACAAAGAGTATGGGTGCTCCCCAAGGTGAAACACTTGGGCATATGCACCCTTTCTTCAACAATTCTTCCATCTACATTTGTAATTCTTTCACTTCTAGTGTGCTCATTCTATAAGGAGTTTTTGACACTGGGCCAACTCCTGGTATCAAAAGATAGATCTATCTCCCTCCTTGGTGGTAATCCTGGTATTTCTTAGAATATATATTCAAACTCTTCCAATATTGAAAAGTATTCAAGGCTTATCCCTTTTGTCTTTTCTGGTTCCTCCACATGAGCTACATACAATTGACTTATTTTCCCGAAACATCTCTTCAACTGTAATGTTGAATTCTCCCTTACAAAAATTGGTCTTGGAATTCCTTTCACATTTCTCTGCTTTACTTATTCATTAAGACATGTAAATGTCTTGTTATGACAATATAGGACAACATGATGCTTGTCCAACCAATCCATTTTTATTAGGACATCATAAGATCCTAATGGTATGAGATTTATATCAACAACTATATTTTCTCTATTCAGATTTATTGGACAACCTCTAATAGTCTCATTGATCCTTCTTTTGGTTCCCATGGCTAGTTGAACCAAACTTGATTTTTCAAGATTAATTTTCTCCGAATTTAATCTTTCCATTATTTTATGATCAATGTAACAATGAATTTCTCCTGAATCAATTAAAATAACAACATGATGATTAATGATCTTACCTTCCACTTCGATGATATTGGATTGGTATTCTTCTTGTCGATATTCTAAGGATGCATATATTCTTGGAACATTTCTACCCATGCCTTCTACTATGGTAGCCTCATGGATATTATGAATGGTCTTAATTTTGTCTTCTTGGTGGGGACAATCCTTGTACATGTGATCTTCCTTGCATCCCCAACATTTGATTGGTGGTATTCCCCTTTTTCCCAAAGATTCTTTCCTCTCGGATTCATCCTTAGTAGTCTGATCTTACTGATTTTTATTTGGGTTGTTTCTATTCAAAGGAGGTTTGAATCATTTCCTTCTTTGATAAGTTTTCTCTTTCTTCTTATCCCTCCAATACTTTTGCAAACATTCTCTTTCCTTTCCTTGCTCATACAAGTACATAGATTTTCTAATGGTCTCTGTCAAATTTCTTGGCTCATCATATTGAATATTCTCTATATAAAAGGATGAAAGTCCACTCAAGAACCTCTGTATTTTCACCTTCTCATCCTGGATAAATCTCGTGTACTTCAACAATCCCAAGAACTTCTTTTCATATCCTCCCATAGTCATGCTACCCAACTTAAGTTCAAATAACTCTTGCATCTTCTTTTCATAGTAGTTCTCTGAAAGATATTCCTTTTGAAAATACCTCTTGAATTGCTTCCAAGTGATCATGTTCTCATTAATGTGCTTCACTTGCTTCAACTGATCCCACCACATAACATCTTTTCTATGCAAATGGTAGGTGGTGATTCTGGCTTCTATATTGGAGGAGTAGTTGTGAAACTGAAATTACTTCCTGATTCCAAGCAACCAGGCTTCAACATCATCTTCCCTTTCTCTTTCACCATCAAAGGATGGTGGTTTAAGCTTCCTCAAATCTCCTTGCAAACCATCCCACTCATGTCTTCTTTTTTGGTGTCTAATAGGAGTCACTTCTGGATTGCTTATGTATTCTTTGGACACATAAATTTTCCTTGTTGAGTAAGGAGGTGAGTGATGTATATGGGTTTTTATATCACTTATTGAATGACCATCTCTTATACATTTATCTCTTCTTTCATGCTATTTGCCTTCTTCTTTCTGTCTTGAACCCGATCCATTTCTTTCTTTCTTTTGCAACTGATTTATGCTTTGCATTGTTTGGGAATTTATTTGATTCTTTTCTTTCATCATATTTTCATCATCTACTTTGTAATTCTGCACTTCTATTTTCAAGCTTCTCACCATCTCTATTAAGGTTTTTGGTTCCACTCTTCTCTTGTGACTATTATATTTTGTCTCTACATTCCCAACATTGTTATTCTAACCTTTGGCTTCTCTCCGATGACTAAAGGCTTCATTTCCTTCCTCCATTTATTGAATATGCATTATTAACTTGAACTGATATGTTTATACTCTTAATTTTGCAAGAAAGTGTGAATGCAACATAATTTCTGTTAGATAAAAAGAATAACATGTATACACATTTCTTGAAAAAGGATTGTAAAAATTTATGTAAATTTTTTTTTTGTTTCCTTAAGGTCATCAATCATATTCTTCCGAGTTGAATGTTATCTCTACTGCTCGGAACAATTTTCCGGTTGCATAATTGGATTCCTTTCTCTGAGATATTTACAACAACTATTTGTTTTCTCAATTCCAATCTTGGAGCAAACATTTATGCCATTTTAAAGTTTTTGGCATTTCCTCCTTCTGTAGAGGTATTTCACACTGACATGGCATCCATGTGGACCCTTGCATGTGTGTTGGATGACGTGGAAGATGATGTGGCATTGGAATGGTGTTGACATGGTATCTGACTTAGCCATTGACCCATTGGGGTATTGACATCGATATATCACTGAATGAACTTAGGCACTTCCGGGGGTTCGAGGATCCGATATGGGACCACTGACCCTTTCGCATTCAACCTTACTTGCCAGTCCCCCGATATCCTATATCAGCCCACCGAATATTGACCCATTGACATATCAACCTATCAACATACTACCCCCTAGGTAATCCATTCCATTCTATCCCCGAGCGTTTGATGATAGCCAATAGTCTAGTTGGCACCCTAGACATGTGGCACATGCTAAAATTTCCACCTGTCCTAACACATGGCATAGTTTTCTCTTGACATGTCATCACCTCCATAGAGCTCCTCCACTCCCATGCTGACACCTGTCCACTTCTCATTGTCTCACTTACGCCATCATGATGCCACCCTGATGTCATCCACATGTGCTCCATCCACTTGCAATCCATAAGGCTTGGAAACTTGTCCTTGGAACCATGCCCTATCAAGTGTTGGGTTATTGAAACTTATAAAGAAATGGGTTTGGAATCCTCTGGGGCCCAATACTTCCATATTCAGGGCATGAATTCCTCTCGATATTGATTAACGATTGAGATATATCTACCTCAACATCCAACGGTCAACACTTAAGGCACTGAGGTGGGGGTCCAGATGAAACCTAAACACACGACACCTCATCCTCGTGACATGTGGGATAACCACAGTGCCACATGTGACATTGGTGTGGTATTGGCATGGCTCTAATGATGCAGATGATGTGGCACAGGCCACTTGTCACACTTTCTTCTGTTGATGTATCCTATCAGATGTGACTTCCACATTGATCCTTCCATGTGGGATGGATGTGGAAAATGACATGGCCACCGATCCACTGGCATATCAGAATACCAAGATATCACTGAGGGATGGAACTTGAAACTCCTGGGGGTTCGATATGGGCTCACTGACCCACTGAATATCAACTCTCCCACCACCGAAACCACTTAATATATTTTGAGGTCCGATATGTCGGGGATGTTGGCCCATCGGACTATCGATACTCACAACCAAAATTTTATATTGCACGTGGCTCTGCAGGGTTCTGTGGATTTTGTTTTACACACAAATAACATAAGGTTCCCTTTAACTTATAAATTTCTTATATGACCCTCCTCCGCATGCATGTGGGATAGAAAAAATAATTCCCCATCGCAAATCTACGGTGGGGAAACCATGCAAAGGGTGGATCAACGAATCCTGATAAATGGTTTTCTAAGGGGCATAATCGTCGATCCGACTGCCCAAATCATGGAGGAAGAGATCGTAGGAAGGTTAATTCCATGGAGGATCTCTAGATCATGATTTCCATGGATGTAATAACAACATTTAACCACAAAATATCTACTTCGACGTTGTCCCAAGAAATTAATCAATTTCACTCTAAATAAACTCATCCCAAAAACCTCTATCCTGTAGTAGACCCTTGAAGGCCTGGTGTTGTAAACCAACAACTCTGATACAAATCTGTGACATACTTGGCCAGCAACACAGGCTGGGCCATGCTCATACTCATCAAGATCAACACTTCTTGAGATCATTTTAAAAATATGATACCAACAACTGAATAATGAAGCATGAAAGAAATACAATAAAAGCACATGCATTAATCAAGATTCATGCTACACTATAAAATAAATGAACAATATGCCATGCACAACAATAACCAATTAGTAGGCACATTATCAATACATATTTCAAAGTTAATAATTAATACACATCGGAAATAAATATACACACAGAGCTAATCATGACAGAGAGCACTTATATTTATCAAACCTATTCACCAACTAGCTATAGACCAAGGAAATTCCACGCAACCTTAGACACCATTTTTCAAAGTCTTAACAATAGGTCACTCCCAACCCAGGGCTATGAATCTACAAGGATGAGTTCCATAGTGACACTGAGCTTCCCAAAATAGTCAATACTCAATCTTTCATACGTTTCTCAACTACACAACAAATCCAATTACCATCTCTCTTCCCCTCCAACTTGCATCACCCAAAGAGAATGAGCCCCCTTCACTGCCACACAGTCCATCAGGTTGTCCACCACTTTTCGGGGCTCCAATGCCTCTGGTAAGGAAATATCAATGATGGAAACTCCCATGATTCTCAGTTGTGGACAATTATCTCTCTCAACTTCCATTATGCCCATTCCCATAGGAATACATTCCTTTCTGGAATAATCAACAATTATTTACAACCAACCAACCATGGTTTCTTTCTTTCAACAATTCGTTTTCCCTTCCCCATGCAAACCAAGAATGAGCATAAGAGTAAATTAGAGAGGAACAACTCTCAAAAACCATTTTATTGAGTAAGAATGAATGGCCAACCCCCAACACAATCAAGAACAAGGATTAAATATCAAAGCTGATGTAACCCCTTCTTTCTCTCCAAAATTCCAAGGTGGGTAAAATAAAAATAATTTTAAAATGTAAAGGATTAGCCCCTTAGCTTTCACCCTTAGAGTTATAGCTCCCTATAAC
>SNQJ01S0086655.1:0-33950 GCA_010110895.2 Picea sitchensis
GAAAGGAAAATTCAAGTGTCGAGAAATCGAGAGTCGAGAAATCGGGGATCCCGTAGACAAGAGGCCCAATACATATTGACACTCGAAACCCCGAATCCCGATAAGAGATAGGATTGTGGTCATATAAGGCAGGGTTGTGTGGACTGGGAGAATGGCCAGGAGGGCTGAAGCAAAAAGGAAGCACATCGGGATATCGGAGATCGGGGATTTGAGGAAGTAAGTGTTGGTGACATCGGGGATTGGAAAACCCCGAAACCCGATTGTTATTTTCTATTGAGAATGGAGAAGCGCTCAGGCCTAAGGATTGTAACGAGAAAGACAAACCTGTGGGTCAAATCTTAATAAGGATTCCAGAGGAGAATCAAAAGAGCCACTCCGACTCAAGGGTAATTTAGAACGATACTTAAGGCCATGAGGTCAAGCGTGAAACCTGCTGAGGTAGGTGCCTGGGTTGACGCCATCACTGAGGATCAACATAAGACTACTTTTACTTGTCCTTGGGGTACCTTTGCCTATCAGAAACTCCCTTTTGGTCTCAAGAACGCTGGCAAGACGTTTCAACGTGCTATGTCTTATGCTTTTCATGATATCAAGCACATCGTTCAACCTTATTTGGACGATTTACCCCCTCATTCTATGCACAGAGTTGATCACCCTACCCACCTCCGAGCCATTTTCGTTCGTTGTCGATTCTATCGTATACGTTTAAATCCTCATAAGTGCATTTTTTGCGTAGAATCCGGCCATCTTCTAGGTTTTCTCGTTTCATGTCAATGGATCCGGGTGGATCATATTAAGGTTGAGATGATCCTTAATCTCGCTCCTCCTTCTACTCTGCACCAGTTGCAAATTTTGCAGGGGAAAGCAAAATTTCTTCGTCGTTTCATCCCTAATTACGTCGAGATCACTCGTGGTTTTATGCGGCTACTAAAGAAAGATTCAGAGTTCATCTAGGATACCATTGCCAACAATTCTTTTGAAGCCTTGAAGTTGTCGCTCACGCGAGCTCCGCTTCTCTTTCCTCATGAAGAGGATGATGGGCACGACAAACATGTTATTTACTACTTGAGTCGGAGTCTCACACCAACTAAAATCAAGTATCAACATGTCGAAAAACTGGCCTTGGCTTCCGTTCAAGCCGTCTAATGCTTCCGGCACTATATCCTCTCACGCAAGACTACGGTGATTTCTCATTGCAATCCTATGCAACATATTTTGACACGTCAATTTCTAGGGGGCAAATAATCCAAATGGATTGTGATACTCCAGGAGTTTGACTTGGAATTCAACCTTGCCAAGTCCAAGAAATCCTTAGTTTTTGCTGAGTTGATATGCGATTTTACTCACTCTGCAACGGAAAATGTAGCAGTAGATTCATTACCTGATGAATCTCTTTTCCTTATTAGCACCGATGATCTTTGGTATGGAGATATCATTATATATCTCCAAACCCATACTTTCCGGCCTACTTTGTCTAGTACTGAACGACGTCACATATGCTATCAAGATCATCAATACATTATCCTCGGGGATACTCTTTACCGTTGGGGAATTGATTCTATTTTTCGACGTTGTCTAACGTTCGACAATTCATCAATTATCTGGTCGATGAATGGTGTGGGAAAATTATCTTTTGGACAAGCCTTATTCAAATCACGGAAGGTCGTACATACGTGAATCGTGCCCTGTTTCTTATTGACCAGCACAGGATTTGACACCCATTAGGTCAAATGGATAGGATAGATAAAACTGGATTTTAGCAGTTTCTTGACTTCAACCTTGATGGCTGCTGCTTTCCTAGGATTAACTGGATGAAGCTTCTATCGAACAGGATTGACATTTGGATAAGTTGTGGTTTCATGTTCAACTATTTTTGGATCGATGCCTGCCATTTCCTCGTAATACCAGGAAAAAATGTCACAAAATTCTTTAAATAGATCTGTGTATATTTGAATCTCTTCAGGGGAACAGTCGGCTCCGATGACAACATTCTCCATGATGCCAGGGGTTCTAGATATATTAATCGGTATAGTTTCAGCGATAGTTTCCATATTACCCTCGGCATAAACCTCATGTGTAGCTAAGGGATTAATAGGACAAGACCTATCTCCATTCATAGTCAAGGTGAATTCTCCTACTTCAATTCTTCTTAACTCTGGGAGGAACTATGATCTGTGATGGAGATCATCCCAGGGTTTTTTCGGACTAGTCATTGCTTCAATTATTGCCTCGTTGGAGTGCAAGACTAATTCTAACGAATCAGTATCAGCGAGTGTTATCGGACTAATCGGTAGGTGCGGACACTAACTGATCTCCCTAAATCCACCTGGATCTAGAACAAAATAGGACAAAACATGACGATTTCCTTAAGTTTTAAATATTGAATTTACTAACCAAAGAGGGATGGGTGACATACCATTTAAATATCGCTTCCTCTCGCCATCGCCATCCTAGCTCCGTTCCAATGCTCATACAATGATGGACTTGCAAAAGAACGCAACCAACCAAAGTGATAGCAATAGCATAAACTCAATATCAACCTATGTATGTGATCAAGGAACCATACAATAAAACAAAACAAGATTTATAGGAAAGAATCATATTACTGTATCATATTAAATGTGAAAGAGAGATTACAACCATGGCCTTGACATCATAGGGTCCCTTCCAACTGTCCTTCGTTTCCCACACACTTTCACTCCAAGAATTATAAGAGCATAGATCTGATGATATTCACAATCTATCTTGACAAAGAAAATCTCAAAGCCACTCCAACCAAGCTAATAATTCCAAACCAACCAAAGCTAAGCTCAAGAACCCCTTCTCCATGAGAGATCCTCTCCTTTTATAAGTTGAAGAGGATAAGGTGAGGAGGTTAGGATGATCCCACTAAATCATGAAAGTGAGTAAGATCCAAACCATTCGGATGCCACCTCACCATGCAGGTTTCTCCTTCACCAGAGATTCAAGAGGCTTTTCGTTTTTCCCGCGTGTAAGCATTCTCACACCCTAACTATAGTGGAAACACATGAGCTGATGGCACCCTATGGCTATGATCTGACCTAGAGAATCGGGGCATTTATCACACCCTAATACGCCGTGGAGCTTTGCTTTTATAAGGTTTTTACATGGAAAATGAAACTTCTTTTCTCGGGAAAATTTCTTCTCCTTCTCTCTTTAGGAACTTCGAGACCATTGACCCCTCTGAGGAAAAATATAGGTTTACATCATTGGGTCATAGGGATAGCGAAAATAATGTGTAACGAGAGAGCCCCAAAGGAGTATGAAGTTAGAGCAGTTGATAGGAAATCGTTATCGAATGTAGGAACAGAGAGCGATTAGGTCGGAAACACTGCCAACAAACAAGGGGAAATACGATTACAATAATATATCATCAGCGGGGTAGGCGGTCCCATATTTAGAATACAAATGAATCAAATCATAAAATGTTGACATCACGAAGATCCATGTCAAGTAAGACAGTCATGGCCACCAAACATACTTGTGGATCCATGCCAATATGACTCAAAATACTGAACATAGCCGCAAAATACCACTTTGTGGATCTATATTATTTAAAGGAACTCAAATTTGAACATAAGTAAGCTAGACATACAATGTGGATCTATGCAACAATACAGCGAATATACTCCAATGCAAACTGGATCTGTCAGAAAATATCTAAGGTCTTCATCTCTATCACTCTATAATGCGAATCTAACCATGTAGATACATGTGTCGAAGTCGAACATGGTAAAAGCTCCACCGATTCTAGGTCATTTATGAAAACTATTAACAAGTGCAAGGAAAATCACCATTAATGTCAAATGACTCCCAAGGTACTCGAATTTTTCAGCGAATGTGAATAAATGAGTTGAAATTGAACACTCGGTGGAATCTCCAAATAAGGGGTCAATAATGAAAAACCACTATCAGCGAGAAGCACGCCATTTAAGGCATGCAAGTGAGTACCAATTGGTTTCTAAGTCTAATTCTACGGATAATGGGTTGAGTAGATAGGAAAGACTAAAATCCTGGGGGAGCCTTAATGTATCCCACATCAATGACACGAAACAAGTAACAAGATTTGATGTAGATCCGAGTAACAAGTGATTGGGACTGACTCGGGGATGGTAGATGCAATAGAAGTCTTAAAGAATGCAAAAATGGTGAAGAAATAGAAGGATTTCTAGGTTGAACTACTCTTTGAACATATTGGCGACACAACAACTATCTTGGAAAATCTGACTCAACAACAGGATCACAGAGACCAATTTGTAATCTTATAGAACAGTCAGGAGACAAGTGGATTTTCAACCTAGGCAGAAGGTAGTGAAAGGTTTCATGTTCAAAATGACTCTTCCTCGGAATACGGGGTTTAGACACAATTCTTTCAAAATTTTCCCCACCTGATTTCTAGAAATTACCTCTTTATTTTTTATGCAAGCTTGAGATAACTTGTATGGCATGTATAGCTCATCCTTCGGATGATTCCCTCAAAATATGTTTAAAATGAACCCTAAGAAGGGTGGTTTGATCAGGTATGAATGCCTATATCGATGTTTGTTTAATGAGTCTAGAGATAGGAAACTTGAAGGTTTTCATGATTATAGAGTGCGGAAAAACTTGCCAAAGAACTCTGGAGTTCCTTTTAGGTAAAATAGTCGATGAGACCGAGAAAATAGATAAATTATCATTATGGATACTTTCTTCAAATGCTACTTGGTATTAAGAAAATAAAAAGGTTGCTCGACAATCTTTCATGTTTAGAGTCGAAAGGTTTAAAGGAGACTCGAGGTTCCTTTTTTAGGTATAACCTTTCTGAGGTCGAGAAAAGAAATTGATAAAAGTATACTGGTTTGCATTCTCGTAACATTCCGAGCATGAGAAGAACAAGACTAAGCTAGATAACTATTCTCATGTATTCTGAGCATGAGAAGAACAAAGACTAAACTCGAAGTTGTTTTCATTTTTTACGCAAACTTTAAAACAAAACAAAACATGCTTGGAATAGATTTTAATTTTACACAAAAGCTTAAAAACTAAAAACTATGCTTGGACCTGGTTTCCGTTTTACTGACCTTGAACGAGAGGAAACTATTCTTGGGGTAAGTGGTTTCATTTTACCTGTGACTTGAACCATGAAAACTATGCTGGGCTTTAGCATAACACATGGATGGTTGGTGCTTATCCCCCAAATTAAAAAGCTAGCGGCTCAACTTCAACAATGCCCCCCAAGCTTCATTTCAACCAACTGCAAAGGAGAATGAAATGAATCTTCAAATACTAGATAGGGACTTGACTCAAAATAGAGGAGGGAGACTGGCTGTTTACTATGAGCTTGACGAAACAAGAACTATGCTCTTAACCTTTGTTTCATTTTTAGCGGGTTGATACAAAGAGACGAAAAAATATCCTCAGATGGTTTCATTTTTAATGATCTTGGAAATTAGAAAACTATGCTCAAAGACCTCTATTTCATTTTTAACGAGGTTACCTGGAGGCATAAAACTATCCTGTTACTCTTGCTTCCCTTCTTGATCATGGGTTCCAAAATGCCTACGGAATGACACCATGTCCAAAAGGGACAAAAACTTCGTTCATAGCTGAAGGTCTTCTTTGGAAGGAAGAAACACACTCTGGAAGGACACCATATGTCACGAGGGAATTAAAGCGAGCCAAGGTAAAGATCGAGGGAATGCTATTCTGAAAGATCCACCATGTCAACTCAGATCTAAGTCATCAGTTGAAGCCATGGGTGACAACTTCTGATAGTGACACGTAGTAGACATCGTAGGCCTATAAGAACCATTAGGAGGCAATCTAGGTCAATGAATGAGTTTATCAAGTCTAGCCATCCATTGGCCAGGGAAAGATATCACCACGAAAAGAGTAGGCCACAATAACTCATGGCATGGAAACATAGTGTCCAGAAGAAAATCCAGGGATGCGGACTACCATGACATCAATAGAACCAATTTTCCCTCCCAAAGTTATATGGGAAAATGAGGAAGGATCTAAAGGTTGACTAGTTCTTACGTTAAAGATATGAGATTTTGTGTAAGCGGCACAAGTGGAGGACAACCAAAGCTTGCAAAATATTAGAGGACAAATACCTTGAGGCGAACCTTCATCTATCAGATTTGGGGGAGCGATCACACGACCACAAGCACAATACTATAATCTGGAAAGGAATGCCAGAGGGAAAGGCGAGGTGATTAGCACACACCCCAATCAAAATGGATATACTCATGACTTGGAGGAACTTCCCGCGGAAGAAAGGAGGAATACCCGGCGACAAAGATACGTATCAATAGAAAAAACATGGGCGTGTCGGGTTTACTCTAGCGGGAAGTGGGATTGACCGATGGAGATCAAATCACGACTCTGGGTTTCACTCTAAGGAGAATGGGTTAGAAGTGGGAAGCGGATGGAAGCCAGCAGGATTCACTCTCTAGCAGGGAGAGTGGGTTAATAGAAGGATGGGATCGGATCAACCACTTGGTCTCTTGGTTCATCCAAGGCGTGGCCGGATTAACCACTTGATCAGCCCGGGCCGACCGACAGGGGAGCTGGATTGATCATTCCATCAACTAAGGTGGGTTGAGAAAGCTTGTGATAACAAGCTGGAAGTTGAGGCTATGAAATGTCATGTGTGATGGTTTGAGGCTTCATCCATACAGGGGAAAAGGTGAGTTAGATGACTCCCACATAACATACACAAGAACTTGACTCCACTTTTCTTCTTCTAAGCGCTATCATGGATGGTTGGAGGTCATCAATATGTTTTTCATAGGATGATGACATGGGTTGGTCGGGGTGTGTAGACCATGCTTCTAAAAACTTGGATAGTCGGGGCAATCCTTAAGAATAAAGGCTACCCTTACAAAGCACGCAGGAAGTGCCGGGCTTTGTAACGCACCCACTAAAGGAAATCAAATATTTTAGCGGTCTTCTGTCGGCCTCGAACCCCTAAATAACCATGGAGGCCCGGCGTGGTAGCTCCTTCTCCGTTCCCGTGATCGTGGGTTGTGTTCATGGTTCAATTTGAATGTAGCGTCTTTTGTATTTCGCGCTACGGGTTATTGTAATATCTACATGTTCTACTCTGCAACGGTCGAAGCCCGTCAGGGTTAACGTGCATCCCATAGGATGGATTCCCACGAGGTCAACAGATGACCAATAGGAATAAACCTCATAAGGATAGAGAATTTTCCAATGGGAAAAAGCCTCGTAGCGCGTTTGGGTGTAGTACAAGTGGCGAGAGGGGAGCAGAGCGATGGTCGCCTGACGGGAGGGCCCCACTTCTGCGCCACACTATTGGGACCCCCCACTCCCACTAAGGCGGGAATGGCAAGGGGTGGGAATCCGCACGGCGTCGTTGATCATGTTGACTTGATCTCCACCGTTAGAGAGTTGCACATCAAATTCCGGACCCCCTTGCCAGAAGCCGAGAGCAGTCAGGGCCTGCGGAATGGAACCTCATCGTAGATGCGGGCGGGTGGATTACGTCCGGATCTTCTCACACCGCTTATCCTGAAGCATAACCACGCCCTGGTTTAAGGTAACGTCTTGTTCCCTCATCAAACGGTCATTATGGGCCCGGGGACCCTCCGAAAGAATCCCCTCCGTCCATCGGTTATTTCCATCTTAAAAAGGGCCGGAATGCTCCTTTGACTGCAGGAGTTCCAGCGATTACTTAGCGAACATTCATACACCCAATCACGATCCCGATGGTCAGCGGTCAACACTTTCCTCTATAGAAGAATTTCCTCATCGGGGAAATCCCGGCGCGTCATCATCATGATTCCACTTACGGTGAATCGAACCCCGAACCGATATGCTTCCACACGTATTCCGCCGGCTGATGCGGTCCCACACGCCCACATCGCCCGAGTTTAGCGGATGCCGAATCCAGCGCTACGCGAACTCTTTGGCGTCCGAAACCCGGTCTCCGGCAGCGGCGAAGTCGATGCCACATCCTCCCTTTCGGCTATCGGAAATGCGCGATTAATCAGCGGTTCACGGATTACACAAGTCCTGAACCTTACCCAACCCGAATCCGACTCCACCGGGATCAACCGCCCGTATCCCTCTCCGATGTCCCGGCGGCTTAGTTAGGAGTCGAGGGGAATCGCGACTTCGTGATTTCCACGAGGGCAGTCTCTGTAATAATCCCGAACACGAAACCCGAAGTCCAGATGGACTTCGGTTCTCAAACGAACTCCACGGGTTATCTCCCGCGCAACTCCTCCACGACCGGACGGTCCTCAGGATTTCGCGAAATTTCACTGAAGTCACCCACCGTCGATTCTCGCACGCGAGAATCCCTCCGACTCTAAACTTTTCTTTGGTTCAAAGCTCTCGGGCTGTTCCTAAGATGCCCCACAAGGAAATACCTCTCGAGCTTTATCCCTCTCGACTCCTTCAAAGACTTCTCCGCGTTCTTAGGTGTTCAACCTCCAGCGGCTCTCAAAGCGTGAAGGTGCGCTTGCTTTACTTTCGTCAATCTAATGTTTGTGAATGACTATGGTTCACTCCAGCGAGATCTCACCTATCAACTTATTTGTGGCATAACACTATTGTCATGGGACCTACATGGGACCGTTCCTCCTCAAAAAGGATTAATAAGGCCTACGCGCTCGAACCCTCACTCTGGGTTCCGGGTGAAACTTTCCACGGAGGGAATCTCTGAGACGAGATCCTTACCGGGTCATACCCGAGAGCAGATACAGGAAGACAACTTTCGAGGAAACGGCTAGGCATGGTTAACCGGTTTATTGGCGTAAATCATGCATGATAACCGCTGTGATAAGCATATATCAACTTATTCATATCAAACATGACGCGAACACTCTCATGCTACAAATCCTTTACAATTTCCACGGTTCTATGAACTAATATCTACTTCTTATCATCGATTAATACACAGACATTTCTACAAAGGAAGAGCATAACAGTTACGAGTCTATGAACATATGTGACGGCATATATTCCGGATGCATTATGAGTAGCGCATGAAGTAAGTTCGGCAATGGGCCTTGGCGGCCCTGGCGAGAGGATGCTGATTTCCGCAACCGTGAGCTCTTGAATCCCAAGGATTTACCAATAACCACCCAGAGTGAGACCTAGGTAATCAGGACTTACGTCTTCCTGTCTTCGATTATTCCAGAAGCGAAGGTTGCAATCACTATCCCTACTGATCACTCCTTTCTAGCATTGGGGGTAACAAACCCTCGCGTTCCCCGATCAATCGTTCGACCACTTTGTACTTATCCTCTCGCGAGGTTCGTGTATAGAGACCTATCATCTTGCGTGGAGTCCTTGATGGCTCTCACGGGAATCGTGGTTCCACCTCCATCCCTCATCAACCATCAACCTACCGGCCCAGGGCATTTATTTAGGGCTAGTGGGCGGCACGGTTCTCGGGGCGATTAGGTCCAAATACGGTGTTGAATTCTTGGTGGAAGTTAAAGCCACCTTTCAAGGTGCCTTCCACCATGAAGTGAATATAACTTTCTTTATCCCGCTCGTGGGTTACGCCATTAATCCAATAATATTAAATCTATCATTTTACATTCGGTGACCTCTTCTGCGGGTCCATTTACATCCACGTATTCATACTTATGAGTTTTTCCATAGTCCTTGGCCGGTTGAGTTATATTTACAATGGAAACGAGTTATTTTACAGATTTCCCTCCCTTAAAGGAACATCGTCCTCGATGTTCTTAGCCTCTTGACATGAATTACATGTAGATTAAACAAAATCGGATATGCTGTCTCATGGCATCCTCCATTTCCCAAGTAACCTCATCTGGGCCAAAAGTGTTTCCATTGCACCTTGGCTTGTGCAATGGTTCAGTTCTGAAGCAGGGTTTCCTTTCTATCCAACATGCATTGGGGCTCTGGCAGGAACTCTCCCTCCGACTCCACCTAGATCACAAACCAATCAATTACATGGTTAGGATCAGGTGCATATTTCTTCAATAAGGAAGCATGGAGCAGTAGTATTAACTTTTCGGGAAGTGCTATGCCGATGGGATCTGGGTCCCTTTCGATTACAGAACCTCAAAGGTCCACAATCTAGGGTGCCAATTTGCTAAGCTCCATTTTAGGAACTCCTTTTGGGCTTAATTAAGAGATATACATGATCTCACATTTTGAACTCTACGGGAGTTCTCTTTTGATCACTTGCATAGCTTTTACATGTCCGGTCTGGGCGTGCTTTGGAATTTGTTTTGTATTTGAATCCTTGGTTGTTCCATTTCTTTTAGCATGTTGGGTCCAAAAATCACATTCCGCAGGATTGCTCAGTGACTGAGTTTTGTTAATGTCTTCCATAGAGAACCGAATGGACTCATCTTTGGGATGCTTAGTAGCGTTGTAGACAAATTCTACCAATGGCGGAGTAGTGCCATTTCCTAGGATGGTGCATCACATGAATCCTTAACATATCTTCCATTTAGTTTACCCTCTTCGTTTGTCCATCGGTTTGAGGGGTATAGAAGCGATTTTCAAACAACAATTTGGTCTCTAATCCACGCCATCGATTGATCTCGAGGGAAATTTGGAAGTGAATTTTGTGTCTGCAATGGATATTATCTCTTCGGCATGCGTCTTGATCGAAACACCTCTCATAAATACAATGCGATATCTATAAGCCTTAGTCGATTTGTGAGGAATGAAATGAAGCGGACTTTTCGATTTGTCTATCACCACCATAATGACATCATTCTATCTGGTTGAGGTTGGTAATCCGGTGATAAGTCCATGGAGATGGTTTCCATTTCCGTTCTGGGATTGGTAAAGTGCGATGGTGGTGGGTGTCTATGTTACGCTTTAACCTGTTGGCATTCTATGCGTGGGCCAAATATTTGGCTATGTCCTTCTTCAATCGACGAGAAAAAATTGTTTTGGTGGCAGAAATCATTTTCGATATCACGGGTGACCGATTGTGGGGTCTTATGCCGGATCATCCATGATGAACCTCTTCAAGTCGTCCTAATTTGGGGTGTAAAGTCTATCTCACGTAGGTGGTAGGCCTCAACCGGTCATCGATAGCCTTAGAGTATTTGTTCGGCGGTTTCCTCGCGTAGGTACCGGTTACATTTGAATGAAGAAATGCATTTCTTGTGCCTCTTGTGACTACGTCATGATATCCATCCTAAGCGGTACTCACCATGGCGAATTGAATGGATTCTCATTAGCTACGCTAAAGGGCAGCCATCACCCTTTTTCTCCTTACCCTTGATGTGTTTGATTTCCAAATCAGAATTCATTAATGAGGGCCGTCCATCTAGCTTGTCTAGTATTGAGCTTGGGTTGATCAGACAAATACCATAATCCACAGTGAATTGTCATAAGTACAAATTTCCTTCCGGGGATCAATGCCTCTACATTTTTTAAATCATGTACTATGGAGGCCAATTCTAGATCATGAGTCACGTAGTTGACCTCTGTTCATTCGATTTTAGGGACTCATAGCGAGGATCACTTTTCCCTTCACGCATGGAAGGACTCCTCAGAACCCTTCAACTACGGTATCTGTTCACCTGAGAGTCATCTTAAGATTAGGCCAATTTTCAACACGTGTGCATGGGTTGGTAGATGTTTCAAGGGTTTGAAATCTTTCTTCACATTTTTGTGTCCACCGGAAATTTCTTTCCCTTCTTCGGAGGCGTTGATTGGACAACCAATCTTGGAAATCTTTTATAAATCTCCTGGTTCCATCCAATCCCATGAAGGATCTATTGTCTGAGACATCCTTTGGGGTGAGCCATTCCGCTATTGAACTGATCTTATTAGGGATCGCTACCCTTCCTTGGATGAACGTAATCCCAAGTAGATTAATGTTGTTTAGAAAGAAGTCACACTTCTTTGAATTTGGCATATAGGTGATGCTCTCTTAGCACTTGCAGCACAAGTCTAATATGTTCTTCATGTTCTTCTCTATTCTTGAGAGTAGATTAAGATATCATCAATAAGAACCAATACAAATTTGTCTAGAATTCACGGAAGTGCATTGTTCATTAAACACATGAAAGTAGCGGGGGCATTGGATTGGCAAATGGTACTACCACAAACTCATAATGACCATCGCAGGTGTCGGGAGAAAGCGGTCTTATGGATGTCTTCACCATGATTAGGACTTGATGAACAATCTGGGCCTCCAAGTCAATCTTTGAAAACTGACGCACCTCCCAAGCGTCGAGATAGATCATCGATCTGGGCAAAGGGGGTATTTTTTCTTTATGGATTTACTATTAAGTTGTTTGTAATCTATACCACGGATCTAAGGTGCCATCTTTCTTTTCTAAGCAGGGACCGGTGCTCCCCACGGGGACACGTTGGTCGAATATAACCCTTATCCATCATTTCTTTCAATTGCGAATTTGAGTTCAACTAACTTCGAGACATACTCATCCGATAGGGTGTTCTAAACACCAGCAACACTCACAGTGCAAAGTTCTATTGAGAAGTCCAATATCTCTTCGGTGTGACGGTATTTCCCTGCGGAAACACATCTCGGTATTCTCTTTCGGGGATAGAGGGTGATCTTCGGGCTTGGCTGCACCTTGATGGTTTTCAACACACAATGCGCATAGGGACATCCCCTTTCGACAAGATTTCCCTCATTGTAATCTTGCTGATATTTTTCTCACTGAGACTGGTTTTCGGACCCCTTGAAGGGCTATCCTTTTCCTTCTTCACTCCACACATTCTAAAATTTTATAGTAACGGTCCAGTTTGGCTTTGTGGGTGGCTAACCGGTCCATACCAATCAACGGTCGTATGATCCCGGGTAATACATTAAGGGTGCTTGGGTGGGGAAATTACCCAACGTTAATGAATGATGCGACCTCTACCTACTCTTTTGGTGCCGGTCTTCGCTGTACCAACCATGGTTTAGTTCTTACGTGGTAGCTTACACTTATCAATGATTCTAGGGGACCTTCTTAACTCAAATTTGAACCGGTCGATCCAGCGGATACTAGATGGTTGAAGATCGTACCTTCTGTTTCCACCACTGAGCTTGGTGGTCAGCCTAGTTATTGTCCAAGGCTGCATAAATCTGTGTATCCTCACGGCCCACATCGTTGGCGTGGTAGCTTCCACTACATGTTATAAAATCTTCCATTTTGTCTGGCGTGAGATTAGACCGATCTCTCTGGAGATGATCTCTGCATTGACATTTTAGAGGTTTTTTATTTGGGTTATTAGTCTTTGCTGGTATAGGTCTAGAAGTTTTATTGGCTTAGCCCAGGGAAGTTACCAGCTGCGATTACATAGGGTTGGAAAGTTCATTCGGAAGTTCTTCTTGTAGTTTTTAAATCCCGATGATTTTCTCTCTTTCTTCTGAATTTTTGAACCATTCTTTTGTTTTTAGTCTCCACGAGACTCTGCCCGTGTCCATATTGTTCATGACAATAATATGTTTCCTTTAAATATTGTCTTCTAGGGTCTTTGGCTCTTCGAATTCAATTCGGTTTCGATGTTCTTTGGGTAGCCCACTGATGAAACACTGTACCTTTTCCTTTTCAATTTTTATATAAGGTACATACCTCAAAAAAATCGAGGAGTTTGTTGACATATTACTCCATGGTAAGTTGGCCTAGTTTGGGTTCATAGAACTCTTTAGCCTTCTCGATGAAATTACCTTCGACAAATACTTCTTAAGTACTTCTCAAAGCTGTTTCCAAGACGGGGTCCTCCTGGTGGACTCCTTTCATGATAACAGGTCTTCCCACGGATGGAAGCCTTTCAGATTCGAATTGAAGGTAGCCTTTCCCGGACGCCCTCAAGTTCTCGAAATCATGGACTCTGAAATATTTCTTTAGTCCAAGTAGCCAAACCCTCGACCTCCTCTCCCCTTCTTTATCTAGGTCGTCGAGAGGAGGAGGTTTGGCCACTTCAAATTCCTCAAATTTGTGACTCTTAGAAGTCTTTGCTTCTTCTGTTTCTGCGAGAATAGGAAATGGCCCTGCCGCTAGAAGAATCTTAGAATCGCCAGCTTCCTTTTCGGTGGAATCGTCTGGCATTGGTCATTTACCTTTAGGGTGGACCTTTCTAGATGTACTTCTCTCGGTGTGGCCACTTACACGACCACGATTATGCATTTCAGGTTCATCATTTGTCGTTGTAGGTCCGGATAGGCTGCGTAGTAGAGCGACATTAATCTCCCCTAGGTTTGCTTTTTCTTGCTCTTTCATCATCCTTCGTTATCGGCCTTGCAGCTTTGCAGCTAGGCCATGAGACTCCTCAGGAGTCTCGGTGACTAAGTGCATGGGGGTTACTATTTCTCTTCTTTCATCCGACTCCTCATCTCTATTGTGGGAACCATCCCCAACTTCTTGACACGTCACCATACTCGTTTGTAGATTCCCGTGGTTGGTCATCCGCTTGAGTGAAAGACAAGCGTTGGATATTAGTCAAGACTTAAATACATTTGATAATCTGTGCATAATTTCATAATTATTTCACATGCACACCACCGGTCGGTGTTCCTTATTCCAAGTTTTAATCACGGATAAGATAGTTAAGTCAGGGGATTACTCCTCATAGGAGTGTTTGAACAAGGTTTATAAGCGACTTGTCATTGAGGCCCAATCTGGCCGAGTGTTGTAACCATGCTGATACCAATTTGTAACACACCCACTAAGGAAATCAATTTTTGCGGTCCCTGCAATGGGACTTGAACCCTAAATAACCATGGAGGCCATTAGTATCATCTCCGTTCCATGTGATCGAGGGTTATATTCACTATTCAATTTGAGCGTAGCGTCCTTTGTATTTCGCACTACGGGTCACTGTAATATCTACATGTTCTACACTGCAACCGTCGAAGCCCGTTAGGGTTAATGTGCATCCCATAAGGATGGATTTCCACGAGGTCAGCGGATGGCCAATAGGAATAAACCTCATAAGGGATAGGGAATTTTCCAATGGGAACAAGCCACGTCGCACGTTTGGGTGTAATACAAGTGGCGAGAGGGATACGATATTAAATACGGCGGAGACCCCCACTTCACCGCATACTATTAGGACTACTAAAGGCGAGGAATGGCAAGGGGGTCCGGAATCCGCCTGATCGTCGTTGATCATGTTGACTTGGTCTCAGCGGATTCTGAGGTTACTGCGTCCAATTACGGACCCCCACAGCACTAAAGGCGAGAAAAGTGGGAGACTCCGGGATGGAATACTAATCGATGGTGGGCGGGTGGATTCGGCCGTCGAGATCGCTCGCTTGTCTAAAGCATAACCGATCTGGCGAAGTTTAAGGTAACGTCTTGTTTCCTCATCTAACGGTCAATATGGGCGCGGGGATCCTCCAGAAATAATCTCCTTAGTCCATCGATTCCCTCTAAAGGGTGAGATGTCGTGACTTGGGAGTTAGATTAGCGAACCATTTCTCATACACCAATCGAATCCCGATGGTCAACGTGTCAACACTTTCCTCTATCGGAAAATTCCTCATCGAGAATCGGTGCATAAAATGTCATGATTCCTTGCGGTGAATCGAACCGAACCGATGCTTCCACAGCGTATTCCGCAGAAGCGTCCGGCGGTCCCACCGCGCTTCATTGCCGAGTTTAGCGGATTCGCGAATCCAGTGCATGACTCTTTGACATGAGAACCCCGATTCTCCGAACTTAGAAACCCGAGTCCGATGCCGCATCTCCACTGCGGTATCGAATGGAAGTGATTGATCGCGGTTCACAGTGCCTGGAATCCACGGACAACGCAACCGAATCCGACTCCTCGGGATTATGGCCCGCGTGTCCCTCAGATGATGCGTGACTTGGTTAGAGAATTAGAGGGAATGAAACATTCCACTCGCGAGGTGTGAACTCACCTTATCAATCCAGAACAAACCCAGTCCAGATGGACATTGGTTCTCAAACGAACCTCACGAGATTATCTCCAGCAACTCCTCCGCGATGGGATGGTCCACCGAGTTCGTGAAATTTCACTGAAGTCACCCATCGTCGATTCTCTTACGCTTGAGAATCCTCCGACTCCTAATCTTTTCTTTGGTTCAAAAACTCTCCCAAGCCTGTTCCTGAGATGCTGAAGGCGCCTCTCCTGAGCTTTTGTCTCTCTCTAACTCCTTCGGAGACTTCTCACTTTCTTCCGGTGTTCAACCTCCAACGGCTCTCAAAGCGTGAAGGTCGCCTACGTTACTTCCGGTAATCTAATGGGGTTGAATGACTATGGTTCACTCCGGCGAGATCTCACCCGTCAACTTATTTGTCGCATAGCACTATTGTCATGGGACCTACATGGGACCGTTCCTCCTCAAAAAGGATTAATAAGGCCTACGCGCTCGAACCCTCACTCTGGGTTCCGGGTGAAACTTTCCACGGAGGGAATCTCTGAGACGAGATCCTTACCGGGTCATACCCGAGAGCAGATACAGGAAGACAACTTTCGAGGCCCGTTAGGCATGGATTAACTTTCCGGTTTATTGGCTAAATGCGTGCATGATAATAACGGTAGCATATATCAACTTATTCGTATCAAACTCACGCGGACACTCTCATCGCCGTCCTTTACAATTTCAGGTTCTATGAACTAATATCTGCGCGCTTCTTATCATCATTTAATACACAGACATTTCTTCACCGGAAAACATGTACAATTCCACAAACCTATGAACATATGTGACAACATATATATTCGGTCATTATGAGTAAAACACTTATATTAAGTTCAATGGTGTGACTGGCACGAGAGGGGTCTTCGTTTCCATAACCGTGGAAATCAGCGACTCTAAAGGTTACCACTAGCCACCCAGGTTGAGACCGACATCCTGAAGACTGCGTCTTCTGTCTTCGATGTCAAGAAGCGAAGGTTGCAATCCTTCCTCCCTGCGATCCTCACTCTGCGTAGAGATTGCGAGAGTTCCCTAGTTCCCCCGATCGAAATGCGTTCCATCCTCGCCTTATCCTCTGGGAGTTGCGTGTGTACGATTACCATCGGTCGCGGTGGCTCTATGGGGTGGTAGTTCACCTCCCATCCCTCATCAGAACATCAACCTACCGGCCGCAGGGCATTTATTTCAATGAGCCGCTTTTGGTTATTTGGGCTAGTGGAGTCCAAATACGTTATTCAATTCTTGGTGGAAGTTAACGCACTGGGTGCCCTCCACCACCATGCGTGAGAATATAACAAGCACATCCGGCTGTGGGTTACGCCCATGAATTCAATAATATTGATCTATCGACACATTCGGTGACCTCTTCCTGCGGGTCCATTTTACATCACATATTCATACTTATGAGTTTTGCCATGGTCATGGCGGTTAGTTATGTTGCAATGCGGAAGCGGTGTTACGGCTTATGAGGGTGTTTGGGTGATCTTGACATCATCAACACTCCCATCATGATTAACATTAACCGGTTGTTGTCCAACATGTTTGGCGATCAGTTGGAGGGTTTGACCCTTATTTATCTTTCTTCTTCTTAATCTTCCTTTTATTCTTCTTCTTATTCTTTTGTTTCATCTTCTTTGTCGGGTGAAAGAAGATGAAATGGAAGGCGACCTTCTACAAGTGAAAGTGAAGAGACTACTAGTGAAGGGTGAAGGATCAACATGGGTTGATGCTCTTGGGGGGAAGATTAACTACATTTGAAGCACTTACATTGAGGATTACACAGTGGAAACAACCATACGGTAATCAATTGTGGAGACACGACTCAAAGTAGCGATGTGAAGGTTCAATGTTCCATTAAGAAGAAAAAAAAGACCCTAAAATGAGGTTCCTTGTTGGTATTCAAAGAATAATGCCATGAAAAACAAGAAATCCAATCTAGAGTCAGCTAGGGAAAACAAAGCGACACACACTAAAATCTAGGAAGCAAACGAGCAAACAAAACCTTCTCACAATGAGCATACTAGTTGGTGATGAAATCAATGTCGCAATGACAATGTAAGAAGGAGATATAGCTGGTGGAAAAGTTATGTTGGCGACCTACTTATGAGACTTACACCACGGTGCAAGCTCCCACACACTTAATGGAGTGGGTAGCACCCTCCAAGGAGCCCGGTGAGTTTGGCCAACATCGATTTTAGGTACCATGAAGACTTTCCCTCCACGGTCTCTCATGTAAAGAACCTAGAGAGATAGGCCACTGGGGTATACAATTACTACGGTGATGCACAGGGGGAAGCGAGTTGTGATCAGATCCATGTGCAGGCCCGAGTATCTGGCCGAAATCAACTTCGAGGCTTCCACTCATCATTGTGGAACATACCTCTCAGTGACCCCATAATACATGTAATCTCTACGCCAAGACCAACAAAGAAGGGTGAGTAGCTACCTTTAGTCCTAAATCGACCTCATGATTGACCCTTGTTTTAGAAGGGATTCCTAGGACAAATGTAATAAGTGGATTTAACGCTCCTAACTCAAGATTCCATGTTTGTTTACAACTTTGAAGGTTATCTTTCACACCTATTCCAAATCCCTACAACTAATCTAATGTGGGTTTGCTGCAAAAATATAAAATTGTCTAATCAGTTTTAATAAGCGCTTTATTTTATGGTACATTGTTACTCAAAAGGAAAATGCGTGGACAATATGGTGTTTCGACCGACTTGAAGTTGTGCAAAGATATGAAGATGCAATCTTTTCATTTCGATGGCTAGCTACGAGAAGGAGAAATTTTTATCATTCCCCATATGCATGATGTCCCAAAATATATTAAAACTCATCAATATCCAGAGATTCTCAAGAAATGAGAAAAGAGTACTGAGGAACACCAATGCGATTCATATAGCGCCAGAGTCGTGCAATTTTTCATAATTTAAAGATAGCGTAAGAATCATGCAATTTATTGCCAAATACAAGGATGTCCCCAATCTAATATAAAGAAAGAAATTAAATCTTTTGTTTCAAAAATTTCACTAAAAGCAATAATAGCAGACTTTCTTAAAACAAACCCAAACTAAAGTTTTTCTTTTAAAAGCAGAACTATTAAGAAGAAATCTGATCTTTCTCTAAGCAATTCTAAAGAAAACACATGCTGTAATTGAAGAACCTCAAAGCAAAGAGACAAATCCTTCAAAACTAAACAAAGAAAAAAGTGGCTAAAAGCAACTCAAGGATGTCAAAGAGACTATAAATAGATCAATATAGGCTCTAAAGCTCAATCCAGCTGATCAAAGAAAAGCTGGTTCATCAAAGATGACAAGACCCAATCAAAAAAGTTTACAAACAAGTTATGACCTAGCGATGTATTACGATTTGCGGGGTGGAATTCTACTTAAGCTGAACCATTGGTAGGGTCGCGAGAAGTTCTCATTGAACCCTAATATGAGTGCGACCATCAATGATTCTGAGTCCATAGGCAATTACAGTCGCGAGAATATGCAGCCAATCGAAAATTTTGAAAAAGGAAGGGAATCTAGAGTGAACTTCTAGATCCGGAGAGTCTAGATGGATCTCCCAAAGACTTCCGAGAAGCCGAAAAACAAGCAATCAAGGAAGGAAACTAGACTAACTAGGAAACAATTGATCCCGATTGGAGTCACCAATTTTGTTGTCGGACTAATGGAGTCGCGGGACACTAGCCAGTCTCCCTAGATCCACTGGTCTAGAACAAAAGCTTGAGGCAGAATAGGCAGCTTTCCTTAAGTTTTAAATATTGAATTTACTAACCAAGAGGGATGGGTGACATACCATTTAAATATCTCTTCCTCACCATGTATCCCACAGCTCCATTTCAATGCTCATACAATGATGGACTTGCAAAATAATGCAACCAACCAAAATGATAGAAATAACATAAACTCAATGCAAATATGTATGTGATTAAAGAATCATACAATAAAACAAAACAAGCTTTATAGGAAGAATCATATTCTTGTATCATATTAAATGTGAAAAGAGATTACAACCATGGCCTTGATGTATTAAGTCCCTTCCAACTCGCCGTTTCCCACACACTTTCACTCCAAAATTAGAGCATAGATCGATGATATTCACAATCTATCTTGACAAGAAAATCTCAAAACCACTCCAACCAAGCTAATAATTCCAAACCAACCAAAGCTAAACTCCAAGGAACCCCTTCTCCATGAGGAGCTCCTCTCCTTTTATAAGTTGAAGGGATAAGGTGAGGAGGTTAGGTTGAATCCCACTAAATCATGAAAGGTAAGATCCAAACCATTTGGATGCCTTTCTATGGAAGTTTCTCCTTCTAGAGATTAGAAAACACTCGTTTTTCCTGCGTGTAAGCATTCTCACACCCACCTTATGGTGCAACCCTCTGAGCTGTTCACACCCCTAGCTATGATGGAGCCTACAGTCATGCATTCATACCCTAATACATAGGCGACAGAACTTCCTTTTTATAAGGTTTTAACATGGGAAAATGAAACTTCTTTTCTCGGGAAAAGTTCTTCTCCTTCTCTTACCGAACTTAGGCCACTGACCCCTCGAAGGAAACATATAGGTTTACATCATTATGATCATAGGGATGACGAAAAATAGTATTAGCCAACAACGAGAAAGCTTGAGCCCAAATAGGCTCTAGAATGGGATATAACTCTTGTGCGGAGTTGGATCAGTGTTGAATTAGTGTTGGACTAAAGGGTATCACTACGCCAAATGGGACAAGAGGCATGGACATGGGTTCCTGTCCACTTCCATGGAAGTGGCCCAGATGGGGAAGGGTATCACGGATGCGTTGAGGTGAAGTAAGTCGCTTGAAATGATGAAACTTGGAAAATCTCAACCTTATGGTGATGCGATATGAACTTGAAATCACCTTGAGGGGGAAGGTGTCCAAAGGGGTACCCATCAAAGATAGGCACATACCAACTCCTATGTTGAGGGATGCACGGTTGGGGATTATCAATCATGGGAACCATTGATGCCCCCAATAAAGAATTAAGTGCGGAAGGAAAATTGACCAATGGTCATGATCTAGCCCTGGAGTGTGGAAACAACAAGACCCAAAAATGTAGCAACCACTACTTGCATAGCATAAAATTCCAACTCCTACCTAACAAGATATTGTGGTGGGGGATGCGTTGACTACCTACACCTCGGCGCTGCGGTCTTCCCTCCTAGGCAGGGGGAAGAGGGAGGGATTCATGTGGTCGGAATGAATGATACCATCAAAAGCGATTGAAGAGAGTAGGTGACAAAGACAAAATGGGGTGGCCAATGTCCTTCCAACTTGTCTGGGGATGATGCATGTTGAGGCTCCCTCGTCTACCACTGTGTGGAAAATGTTCCTAGTAAAATTTTTCATGGTGGGGTAATACTACTATCTGAAATTCTATGTGGTAAGGAAGATGAGGGTTTAAGTCGGAGTTATCCAACATGATTGTACCAGTTACAGAATCTGGGGTAGATCTAAAAGGGATAACAAAGCTTTCATGGGAAGGGGCATCTTTGGAGGAGTTACTCAAGCGGGGATGATTTAAGGATGTAAATTTATTTTTAAAATGTAGGAAACCTTGTGAATATTACTAATCCTTCATATGTCAACTATAAATGTTTGGCGATATTTTTTTTAAATTTCAAATTTTTAAGTATTTTTTATATTTTTATAAAATTTTGGCGATTTTAGGTAAAATAATTTTATCCTATAAATTTGGGCTAATCATTTTTAAAATAGCGAATCTTTTTTTTTTGGAAAACCATGGAAAGAGTGATTAGCCCATGGCCGAAATTTATTTCAATTCATCTATGCTCTAAAACGGACATCACACAAGGGTTTGAGACAAATCCTCTACCATAGAATAGTTATGGGTGGCCCTTGCATTTTGGGTTGTGAGAAGATTTCTTGAAGACACCTTTTGGGATGCATGTCATTGTTTCTCCAAATGTCTTATCGATATGGAGAGGAATAGATGGGATTTTAGTGTCTTTTCCCTTCTCAAAAAGTGCTTGGTTTACTATAGTCATGTGCTCTAATTAAATTGAAAAACATCACCTTTCATCATATACACATTCTTGTATGCAAAGATTATTAGAATAAAGGGTTATGTACCCCTTCTCCACTTGTAGAGGCTTGGGTTAGAGTTTTTTCCCCTATGTTGAAATGGATTGGTTAACCACGACATGTTGTTTTACGTGTCCTGAAAACTTTTAGACCTCTGCAAACCCGAGGGGACGTGGTGGAATTAGGGTGGTCTTCAGCGCATAGGTTGCATGGATACCTCACCTTTGTTTCTCATTGTTTTCCCATCCAACATTATTAGTGGGTTTCTTATCCCACACCCTTCTTTGTTGTTTTTCTTTCCTTTGGGATTTTGGATGGCCTTTGGATTTGTGATTGCACATTGTGTGTACATCAGCGTTTGGGTGGGGGGAACAGAACAGGTTGTCTGGTAGCCGCTATCGATATTTGTATGGACAATTGTTGCAATTGTTTAGTGGTTGTTGGTGGACATGTTGAACAGTGGTGCATATGGTGTGAATTGCATCTGGCAAGATCCCATATAATAAACTAGACTAAGAGTAGATTAGCTCAAGATATTGAGCTCTCAAGATGGCATCTTCTTCAGAAAACACTCACGACATCGTGACGTATTTGGATAGTTGTAGGACCAAAGACTTAAGGAACTACTCAAGTAGGAATGCTGGTGGTATTGGCACCTTAATTAAACTCTTCCGGTCTCCATTCTCGGATGTGATGAGAGATATGGACCGCTGTTGTCTGTTCGAAATTGGCCTAATTATATACTATATCGTATCTCACAAGTAATTAAGAATGGTTTAGGAGAGAAAGCCATTTACCAAATTCACCAAAGGAAGAGTATGACAGCAGTCAAGCTCAATGTATGATTTCATGACACTCCCTATGAAAGTGCGTTGAAGCAAATATGGCATGCAATTAGAGTATTTTAGCAATTAGGCGAGCACCAAAAGGTGAAAAGTAGTCACATGATCTCATAGATCTTAGATTGGAAGCAGCCTCAAACTTTGGTATTTCAAAGGCAGTTTGCGTCGGCATGGGGGCAATGTGGATCATGGCCGGAAAAGGTCATTCAACAACCTTGTCAGTCTAGCAAATACAGCGTTGTAGGAAAGGTAGTTTGGGTTGTTGAGGTGATAACCATGGAAAAGGGACACAGGTTTGAATAGCGCAGGAGGGTTTGCACTTGAAAAAAGTTTGGCTATTGGCACGGTTCTAGTAAAACCATATTGGCCGCGACCATCCTTCGATGCATGTGAGGGGAACGCAATTGGTTGATTCCAAAAATAGGACGTAGATGGTTGGGTGTGCATTACATTCGGAGGAATTTGTGAAGGGTTTCCCCATGCCGATCATGTGGGTATAGGCATAGTACCTTGTCCAGAGTTCCATTGGTTGTGAAAATAATTTACCCATAACAACATTCCTGACGAGGGAACTAATCCTTCCCAAGAATTCCAATATCACGATGTGGAAGAAGTTCCTAGGTTTGCCCCTTGTGCAGGGTACTATTCCTGCATTGGAATAGGTTGTTTGAAACTGGGGTTGCCCTTGTCAGGAAAGAGGCTGATGAGAAGTCATTGTTACCGAATGTTTCATTTAAAGAAAATAGTTTCGAACCTACCGATATATTATGTGAAGGTGGTTCTTGAATCCCTGATACAAATAAACTATGGTGTGTAGGTGGCCCGGCCGATTGTTAGTGGGTTCAGCGAGAAAAGGGACGAAGGGTATATGACCTCCCTGTGGAAATCATTAAAAGGGTTGGAAGTTACCCCCATGTGTCCCTTGCAAAGAGCATTGACTCCACGACAGCCCCAGACTAAAGTGCGTAAAATTAGATGGGAAAGTACATGACTTGTGCACGAGCTAGGCATCTATGAGAGCGACGGCTGTCACACTTGGTGTGATTAGAGCTCCCTGACCCCAGACCTAAAGTCTGTAAAGTGGAGTAGGAAAGTACATGACTTGTACCTGAGCTAGGCATCCTATATGAGAACAGACGGCCTGTCACACTTGGTGTGAAAGGAGCAGTGGCCACCTCCATAGATGATATTGGACCACTACTCAAGGTAGAGGCAGTTGAGACCATGGTGGCTCGGACCAGTGACGGTGGGTTAGGAGGTGGAATATCCCATGTGGTGACAACTGTAGTGGGAACTGAATAATTCCCAGAAGAAGTGGCAGCATTTGTTTCCATTGCTGTGTGCGACACTATCTGAAACTCGTAAGGGTGACTCTGTACGATCATGGGTGCCGAAATATCAGTGGTTGGAGTTTTGGATGGACCAAGAGATTTCAATCCAAGTTCTAAAACAGTCGTTTCCTTCAGATGTTGGTCGGGTATAGTTTCATGTGACCCCGTCGCTTCAAAATACCCTTGTTGGTCTAGCTTTCGCCTTAGTGGTGGTGGAGGTGGCTCCAGTGTAACCGGTGATAGGCCCAGAAGCCTTCATGACCAACGGGGCTCATGATCCTCCACTGTGTGAGAATATCAAAGGCACACTATGGATTTCTATTCATTTAAAAAACAACACACACTAAAAAGGTCCCTCTAAGATAAAACAAGCAAACACTAAACTAGTTGGAAGAACAGTTACAATAACCAACACTAGAGAAACTTACCGGTGCAAGTGAAACTAAAAAATGGAAGAACCCTATGGGTATACTCCTCAAATCATGGCCCAATGTCTATCCTAGGTGCCGCAGTATACCCCCACAGTCACCTATGTATGTGTCTAACAAAGATAGGCAACTAGGTTGCCCGCGTGCGAACAGTCACCAGGCGGGTACAGTTGACAGTCAGGTAGACCATAATGAGCAGGGTATTGATCCTAAAACCTATCAAGGGTATCGAAGGAAAGTGGTCCGGAAGACAATTGAGGACCTCAAACGGATTTGAGACCCACGAAGCTTCGTGGAAAATGCAATCGATAGAATCCCAAGACAAGCCCTCTATATGTGTTCTCCACTATGATTGGTCCAGCTTTGGAGGGGTTATCTCCACTACCTTTCTGCACACGACCTCATGTTTATCCCTTGTGTTAGAGGGGGGTCCCGGATAACTTTCACAATACTGTACTTGACACTCCCTAACTCATACTCCAATGTTTGATTTAATGGCCTTGAAGAGTTTCCTCTCCAACCTAATTCAAGGCCCTAACCCTAAACTAGTTGGTTGAACCTACAAACATAAAACGTCTAATGAATTTTAAATTTAGCATTAATTCTTATGGCTTGTCTTAAGTCAAAGGTTATGAAAGTGAAACTAGTGATGCTTGAAAGACGAAAGAAAAATAAACAGAAAGCTGGAAACAAAATAACTTCTTCTTGACTCAAATCTTAAACAACTTTTCAAACTAAAAAAATTCTAAGATCTTTGAACAACAAACTCAAAGCAGGATTTCACTCGACTATGAGCTATTTATGATCTAATTAAACCTTCAAGAACTTATGAAAGAAAAGACTTTTCCTGGTTACTAATGCAAACCAACACTATTTAACCAAACACAGAATTTTTTATTTTTTTTATTTGAATGCTCACAAAGAAAAAAAAGAAAAATATCAACAAGTAAAGACCAAAAACACTTCTGGCCTAAGCGCAGATCACAAAGAGTCACTTTTAAAATAACACAAGAAAATTAAAACTGGACTCTCACACTTGTCTAAAAACCCTAGAAAAAGAAAATTTTGAGGAAAAACTTCTTAATGAAAAAGGAAGCTATTGTTGTGATCAAACCTAAGTTACTGACCGCTTATGACAGAGGCCCAAAAACCCTCGAGGTATAATTATTGACAAAGGAAAGGATGACTTCCTCAACTTAAACAAAAAAATTCTCCACAGGCACACTGCTGACAGTTCAATAGCAAGTGTGTGCACGCAAGCTTTAAGTTGTGTATAGTCAGGGTGCGTGTACACGCTTGCAGACCTTATACAAGCCGCGTGTACTTATGAAAATCTAAAAAATGAAAGGACAAGCAATCAAGACCAGGAAGAGACTACTGGTACTGAGAACTGGAATCTCTTAAAGACTTAGACACTTACTTTGACAGAAAAAAGAAAACAATTCAAGGAAAACTTCATAGAAACCTAAGCTATAGACTGCAAACAATAAAGAATAGAATGAGTTCCAAAAAACCCCTGAGAAGGATTATTTCAAACAGGGGAGAGGATGAATGCCTCTCTAAAATAAATTTTCTGAAATCATACATGCGACTGACACTTCCTCAGCTAGCGTGTACACGCGGGCCGTGGGAAGGTAGGGCGCAGATACATGCGTGCAGACCTTATACAAGCCGCGTGTACCTCCGTGGGTATTGAAAAAAAATGTAGTCAAGCAAAGAAATAGATATAACTGGTATGGAATACTAGAGCCTTTCTTAGCTCAGACTTTTGTAGAAACATTAAAAACAAGGAATGGAACCAGTTCTTAAAAATACCCAAGAAAAAATATTCCCGGAAACCCTAGAGATCCCCAGTATGGTCACCAATTCTGTTGTGGGTGGGAAATCCCTCCTATGGACTAGCACTAAGGGTTTTATCATGCATTCATAAATGACCTAAATATTCTTACCTTTTTACCATCACCCCGTTCCTAAACCCCCATTACTCATATGTAAATACAAGGCTCAAGAGATTAAGTTGACATACCTTATTTTTCGTGTTTGATATCGATCCCTTTTCATGCTTGGTCATTCTTTGACTGCAAATCTCCTCCCAATGCTGACCTGTATTCACTAAAGACAAACAAATAAATCCACATGCATTTGATCTATGAACTAACAAGTTAGAGATTTCATCAATCATACAATCAATATTCCAATAATGACAATCTCATATGGCGGGACATGAAAAGAAATTATTTTATTAACTTCACAATGATACCTTACAATGATGAAGTCAGCTACTGCTCCTCGATCCTGGTCTCTGGCTCTTTTTCCACTGTCTTCCAACTGCTTTTCTCTATACTTCTCTTTGCAAAGGGATGGCTAAAGGTTGGGACAAAGGGAATGCTTAATCGGGTATAGTTTCTTTACTATGATTCTCCTCCTTGAAATGGGACACCTAACCCTTCTTTTATAGGCTAGAAGAAGCTAGGTATTTGGTCGAGTGATCAACCATGCATGGTCGAAAGGTTTAGTTAACTTACCCAAAGATGTGTGTTCCGTCAACAACTTTCCTTTTTCCGTGTTTTTGTAGGCACACGCGGGCTGTCTTGGGTCAGCTAGCGTGCACACATGTGCAGTAATGAAGCAGGGTGCATGGGGATTTATGAAAGGGTTTTTTAAGAAGAGTTGTTCAATAGTGTGTTGGCAAAGAAGGAATATGAGATGGGTTGAGGCCAGGTAAGCATGTCTGGTGCAAATTAGAGTTATAACACTATGAAAGGAAGAAATCCAAAAGGCCTAGAACACAGGGAAGGAACCCACTTCTTAGAAGGACAGTCCATACAAGTTTTGTTGGAGCACAAACAGAGTTTCAAGCCCCTAAAGAAACAACATAGATGGACACTCAAACAGATATTCCAACAACAGAGGAAGAAGTTGTTCAAAATGAAGAAGTTATTCCTTTGGATACACATGAAATGGAAACTCAAACAGAGATTCCAATAGTAGAAGAAATAATTGCCCAACCTGAGGAAGTGCTTCCTACAGATTTTCCTTCTCCTTTAGATAAAATTGATGCAGATACCCAGACATATGCCCCATCCATAGAAGAGATAGTTGTTCAAATTGAGGAAGCATTTCAGTTCCCTAAACATGATGCTATTATTAGCAGGTTAGAGGAAAAATTGATGCAATCCCAGCAAGCCCTGACTCAAAGAAGAGATGAAATGGTAACCATGGTAGAGCATTAGAGAGTTGTCAAACAACTTAAATCTATGTTAGCAATAGAGAATGAGACTTTTGTTGAGCTAACAAAATCTCAAGGGAAGGTGAATAAAGTATAGGGATATTTATAAAAAGATTTGGAGCAAATCAAATAAATTTTCTCTGTCTATTTTGATATAGTAGCCTGTAGGGCTCCTGTTACCAATTACACCTTATTTTTATTGCAACGTTATTTGTTGTTAAGGATAAAAGCAATAAGAGCAGGCAAACCAATTGATTTCACCACTATTTCTGTGTTTGTTTCATTCTTTAGAGAATAATAAGAAGGATTTCAATACTTGTTGTGTGAGCTATACCTTCACAACTTCATCATGGGAGAAAATAGAAAAGATAACCCTAATCCTTACATTGGGGACATATAGTTTCAAGCATTCTTTTCTTTTACCAAGAACCAAACCAGGTGGGCTAAAGAACACAAGGTTTTTATGAAAAGGGAGATTGGGCTAGACCTTTGGATCAAAGGGGAACCTCCTAAATCCTTTCCAACCATTATGAGGCATAGAACATTGATGAAAAGGGAGAAGGTTGTAGATTCCTTAGCCCCTATCCACCGACAGGTTGTATGTTCAGGTCTACCATATTTTAGGGAGCTTAAAGAAGAAGTTATTTTTTCTTCCAAACTAAGATGGGATGCCTGACCAAATGCAGTCAAGAATAGGGAACCTTTTTTCTTCAAAAACGTTCATGCATCTACCTTCAGATTGGAGAGATATGCCAGAATTATCTTGGATGAAGGACGTGCCTAGATTGGGTGCATATATAGTCCTCCTATTATTTGGTATCCTCTAGAAGGTTACCAAAGTGATTACCAGATCAATAAGAAGAATGAAGAAGCTTCTTTTGAAGAGCTCAGAAGTAAGAGTGGGTTCAAAAGACCTGGAGAACATACCTCTCTTCCCTTCAACATCATTGTTTTACATGTGAAATATTTTCTTGCATGAGTACATGCAAGAAGGTAAGATGGGAGGTATGTTGAGTCAAGAAAAAGGTACAAATATCCTCCTTATCAACATGGCTTGTGATATAACCTTGACTAACTTTTCTATTAATTAGAGATAATTAGGAAATAAAATGATTAAAAAGACTTCTAGAAATGTTATTAAGTAATATTAGATAATTTCTAAATTTCGGTTTGAATTGTTTGATTTTATTGTAGGAATGGACAAATATGGTTAAACTCAAAGATTATGAATATGCACAGACTAGTGGAGGTCAAGGAAATCAGGCGCAACACAGTTTTAAGGAATATTGATTCTCTATTTTGTAACCTTTATAAATAATAAAAGCAATCATGAGGATCTCTCGATCCTTGGGATAATTTAATTTACCATATCATTGTAATATATAGAGGGAAATGAATCATAGAGAAACAAGAAAGAAAATATTTATCCAAGCATTCAGATATCTAAATTGCTCTGTGAAAATAGCTTATTGTAAATGTTGTATCAGTTATGGAATTAATAGAAGGTTAGATCATTTTTACTATTTTTGCATACTAAGTTTCTAGCAGCAGTACTTCTAAAGACCGTGGGCCTAGTCGGAAGGAGTTACTGTCTCAATATGTAATAGTATCGATTTGATTTCATTTCTATGATTTAAATCTCTTTGAAAAAGTTAAGATAAATGTGTGAGTCTATTGATATATTTATAAATTAATTATGCTATTGGATTATAGAGGATAGATATTTCATTAGGTTATCAATTGTTGTTCCATTTCCCATTTGTGTTAGTTTATTTGTTTGACATTTCCTCTCATTTTCACATCAATTGTTCCTTTCTCTTAAATTAGCATTTGTTGTTCCTTTCACTTAAATTAGCATTTCTTGTTCATTTAACTTAAAGTTACATTTGCTGCCCATTCTCAATTTTAGTTGTTCTTTTCCAACAGGTTAGACAGTCATTGATAGATCGGTTTATTAATAATTTCCATAGATTCAATTACTATTTCTTAGCTAGATGAATTCAACAATTTGGTTAATGCCTTTAATTCACAAGCATGTTTTAGATTAGATTGCAATTCTGTTTAGTTAATTCTTAGTTTCAAAATGAATGTGTGAGGAATTGGATTATTGATAAACTCAGATTTTCTTTAGCTACACGATTTTGACCTTTATAACTATCTGCATAGACTTTGCCGATATTTTTGAAATAAAAGATGAGTCCTCGGGTTGATAAATTAATGTTAAACTAAGGTTGTGTTTAGGACATCTTTGGAGACCAACACTCTTTTCCTCCTTTTTACACATCATTGAATATTCATGATAAAAAATTTCACAACTGCTTGATGGAGTCAAGTGCATATCATAAACTCACGCCTAAAACTATCATGGATGAGCTAGGGCTAGAAATTACTAAAAACTATCATGACCTATCTCATTTGACTCCAAAAAAGTGAAATTCCTTGGAGTGATCAAAGACTTGGTTGTTACCTTGTTTCAATTTCCCATGAAGAGTGTGGTCATGGATATTGTGGTGGTTGATGTCCTCCCTAAGTTTTGAATGCTATTATCAAGATCTTGGATCAAGAGACTAGGGGGAACTTTGTAGATGGACCTTTCATATGCCACTATTCATGTATTTGGAGGAGAGAAAAAATGGCTTTACAGGAAAGCACAACTATCTTACATCATCAGTGATGAAGCTAATCCTACAAACAATCCAATTTTTGCAATTGACATTGATCTAGGATCCAATATCTTACAACTCAATGATGCTCCTCAATCACCTATTGAAATCAGAAAACAAGCTATTAAAACTTGTGAGACACCTCCTCAAAATACCCCAGTTTGGATGATGTTTATTGATGGGGCCTCTTCTAAAGAAAGTGTTGGTGCTCAAGTGGTTTTTATTTTCCCAACTCAAGAAATCATATACTTGTCTTATAAACTAGAATTTGAAACTAAAAATAATGTAGCAGAGTATGAGGCTCTCATCTTGGGTTTGTGGGTTGTTAAAGATATGAAGATTGAGCAGTTAGCAATGTTTGGAGATTCTCAACTAATTGTGCATCGGGTTAAAAATATGTATCAAGAAAAACACCCCAGGTTAAGGAATTACATAAATGAAGGTTGGGATCTTATTGATAATTTTTTCTTATCTTTTAACATCTCTTTTGTTCCTAGAGAAGAAACTGCTATGGCAGATTCTTTGGTTGTTTTTGCAAGTAAATTTAAAATCCCTTTCCCCCCAAGCTAAAATATGATGTGGAATTGAAGTATAGACCCTCTATACATGATAATGTCAAACATTGGAAGGTCTTTGAGGATGATCTTGAGATTAAGAGATTTCTAGAAACATTGGAAGAGTTTTCTTCTCTTCATATTGATCAAGATCATGATGATACAAAAATCCCTCATGTTGATATTTTCCTCAAAAAAATTGCAGGTCACAAGATTATCCAACTGTCGAGTAACCATATTCCCAAAGGATTGGCTCCTTTGGAGAGATTATTTGATAGAAATGATATTTTTGTGAAGGTTAAAGGTTCAAATGAAGAAGCTGATGTGGCAGAATGCAACTTAGGTACAAATGAAAATCTCAAGTATGTCAAGTTGTCTAGCAGTTTATCAAAGGAGCAAAGGGATGAGTATGTGAATTTATTAAAGGAGTTTTCTTATGTATTTTCTTGGAAATATGAAGATCTAAAAACTTATGATACAAGCATCATTGAACATAACATCCATTTGAAAGATGAGACCATACCATTTAGGCAGAAACTTAGACAGATAAATCCCATGATGTTGCCTATTATGGAAAAGGAAGTTAAGAAGTTTCTTGATGCTAGGATCATCATACCTTTAAGGTACTCTAAGTGGGTGGCCAAACTAGTACCTATGAGGAAAAAGAATGATGAAATCAGACTGTGTGTTGATTTCAGAAATTTAAACAAAATTTCCAAGAAATATAATTAGCCCCTGCCAAAGATGGAACATATTTTGCAGAGGGTGACTAGTTCAGCAAGGATGTCTATGATTGATGGCTTCTCAGACTACAATCATATCTCTGTCCTACCTGGAGATACAGAGAAAATAGGTTTTACTACTCCTTGGGGCACATTTATGTATGCTAAAATTCCCTTTGGTCTAATAAATGCAGGAAAAACCTTCCAGTGAGCAATGGATATTGCCTTCATTGGGGAGAAGGAAAAAATTTTGGTCATATATATGGATAACATTATAGTCTTCTCAAGATCTGATAAGGAACATTATCATCATTTGAAGAAGTTTTTCATGAAATGTACAAAGTTTGGGCTGTCTCTCAATCCTAGGAAGTCTTTGTTTTCTATGAAAGAAGGAAAGTTGTTGGGACACATTGTATCAGTATAAGGAGAAAGGATTGATCAAAGTAGAGTAAATTCCATTGAGACTCTTTATCTTCCTAGATCCAAGAATGAGATCGAGTATGTCTTGGGTAAAATAAGTTTTTTTAGAAGATTCATCTCTAACTTTGTTGAATTGTTTAATTTTATCACATCTGTGATTAGAAAGTTAAATGAGGTGAAATGGACTATTGAATCTCAAAATTCTTTTGATCAAATCAAACAAGCATTGACTGAGGAACCTGTTCTCATCATCCCCAATTATTCAAAATAATTTATGATACTTTCTTTTGCCTCACATGACACATTGGTTGTTGTCCTTCTTCAGAAAAACATAGATGGGATGGAGCAACCCATTTCCTTTTTCAGCAGGGAATTAAGAGATGCATAGGTGAAGTATGATATTATGGAAAATAAAGCTTATTCTTTGGTTAAGACCCTTAAAGCCTTTAGGGTATATATTATGCATTCCAAGATTATTGCATATGTCCCATCAACCTCTGTGAAGGAAAAACTAATCCATCCCAACATAGATGGAAAGAGGAGAAGGTGGATTTCCAAAATTATGGAATTTGACCTTGAAATGAAGCCTACTAAGTTGGTGAAAGTTTATGTTTAACTAGATTGTTGGCTGAATCGAATTTCAAAGAACTGGGGGTTGATTTCATGAACCTAAACTCTGAAAATCAACAAATTGATATCTTTGTTAAAAGCCCCCATATCAATCCCAACTTGGAAGAATGCACATGGTACAAATACATTATTTATTTCTTGCACAAGTTGCAACCTCTTGATGGTTTGGAGAAGAACAAGGTGAGAGATTTGAAACTAAAATCAAGCATATATTGTCTCATTGATCACATACTATATTGGAAAGATCCTCTAGGGGTTCTCTTGAGATGTATAGATCCAAAGGAGGATCAAAAGACCATGAATGACTTTCATTATAGCTTTTGTGGGGGTCATAATTTTTGGATGACCACAACATATAAGATCCTCAGAGCTGGGTATTTTTGGCCTAGCCTTTTTACTGATATTTGTGCAAATATTAGGGCTTACGATAAATGTTAGAATTTTTCAAGAAAATAACAACTGGAATCTTTTCCTTTGAAGCCTATGTTCCTTTCCAGCAGTGGGGACTTGACTTCATTGGGGAAATTCATCCAGCTTCAAGTGGTCAACATTGGTGGATTTCTACTACAAATGATTATTTTACCAAATGGATAGAAGCCATCCCTACAGGGAGTTTTTCACACAAGGTAATCATTGGTTTTATTGAATATATTATGTCAAGGTTTGGTTTCCCAATAAATATTGTTACTCATAATCTTGCATCCTTCAAAGATGAACCATTGGTGAAATTTTGTGAGAAACATGGAATTCAACTAGTTCATTCTACCCTTAATTACCCCCAAGGAAATGGTTTAGCAGAATCTTCTAACAAGAGACTTGTTAATATTATTAAGAAGTTACTGGAGGACAACAAAAAAGCATGGGACTCAAAGTTGAAATTTTCCTTATGGGATGATAGAGTCACTACAAAGAGATAACTTACTATTTCCCCCTTTCATCTTGTATATGGGATTGAAGCTATTTTTCCTACTCATCTTGCCTTGACTGTGGAAAATTTCCTTCATGATCAACACAGATAACCAAATGATATGGTCAGAAGGATGCATTAGCTAGAACAAGTACAACAGACCAGGGTGTTAACGGATAAATTCGTGAGTGCGGACACAGACCAATCTCCCTAGATCCACCTGGATCTAGAACAAAGCAAGACAGAATACTACTCTTTCCCTAGATCT